>BGPR01000567.1:295761-324211 GCA_013235015.1 Araneus ventricosus | reverse complement strand
TCGAGTTGCAATGAATGGATGGCTACGAACCATCATTCCCCTCAGACGAACCTGCATTTGTTATTGGCTCTGACTGGCAAAATGAAAGAAAATAGACTCGGAAGAATAGAAAAAGTCTCACTAGCATATTCCGTGTGTTATTCTCTTAATACCACAATCTTCTACCTGAATTTATTTTAGTTGATCACAACAAAGAGTTTAATGACAGTAATTGAAACTAAGACTGATTACCAGCGAATTGATTGATAAAATTATTTAATCCCACACATTTAATATAAATAATTAAAACAGCTTAATTTTGTTTTCGTTTTTATTTTGAAAATTGAGCAAATATGTAACCTTGATACGAGTATACTTTCTCAACAATCAAGAAATGTGTATTTTGAGACACAGTGTAAAGACACTTAGCTATTTTTGTAGAAAGCATTCAATTAATACATAGAAGTTTTAGAAAATAAACGTATGCACCTATTTGATATACATATGAGAAAAAAAATCTCCCTTCGGTATAAGTATCGTTTTAACCCTCTGACTGGCTTACTTTTCCGAGTACTTTAACCTTAACAGAGTTACCCGTTCTGTCTTAGCACTCGGGGACACTGAATGACAGTCTCTGCAATAGCTCGTGTACTGAGGCCGGAGTCCTAGTAGTCATCACCAGCCACGGCCCGAACCCGCACGTAGGAGGTACGTACTATCACTGGAAGAAGGTAATTCGACCTCCACCATCTTAGACCCAGGAGAAGTGAAATCCCCGCTTTCTATTCTAAGGGCTTCTCATCCACGTAATCGCGGTGCCCCCTGGAGTACTTTTCAGTGCAAAGCAACATAAATGCGAACAAGCATGAACTGTTAATCTTTATTAAAAACACATATATCTCCCAGCAGAGATTACTACAAAAGATCGCAACGGATTTTCCTTCCCCCAATTGAACCTTGGATAGTCAGTAACCCCATTGATATAGCAGGGATGACACTGGAGATCATTCTGTTCAATCTCTCAATTATTCAAATTAAATTTTTATTATTTTAGGAGCCTCCGCCTTTGGTGCTACCACTATAGCATTTTGTTTGACCCAGTAGGAAAACTAGAATTATCATTCGGAAAAATTGTTCCCTTGTCTTTTCATCATAGGCTACCCGAGAGAAGGATGCAGTTCTAGTACTGTAAGGTGTTCTATATTCATTTATTATGTTTGTAAGTAGCGTGGATAACAAAAGTAATCACTGATGGGCGAGACAAAGAAAAAGAGTTGAAGGTTGCAATATCTATTTTTCCATCCTCCGAGATTCCAAACATGAGCCCATACTGCAAAAGATTGGTGCTCATTACACGTTTGCTTTATATCTTTTACTTCAATTTATTTACTGTCTGCACAACTTCATATTAGTTTCTATTTCAAATTAACTCACTAAATTTTAAAGGCCAATAACAATTTAAGTTTGTTTCTTTTTAACAATCTCTGAGGGACTCAAAATATCTTTTGATGCTGATACTTCGTTTAGCGGGAGGGGCACGATAAATAGACAGAACTCGATCCTCTCTTAATCTCTAATAAGACTTGCATATACTGGTGTCCTGGAACTCCAGGTGCAAACTTGGAGGAGAGAACATCGTTAAGAATTATAATCACATTGGAAAGGATGGTCGGAAATACTACATTCAAGTGAGAAAGAGACATAAAGCACAATACGAAATCAGTGTAAAGCACTTTATTACCCAAAAAGTACAATAATAGTTACTAGAATCACCTGAGGTGTTACCCTATTGGTGTTGGGGCACGCGTTACATCTACGCCGCATGGATTGCCGAACATTCTTAAATTACACGGATCGTAGCTGCAGCCTTGGCGATTCGTGCCACCAGGTTCTTGTCAGAATCTACTGAAGTTTTTTACCCAATGTAAGTCAAGGAACTCGAGAAAAAACATCAAGAGGAGATAAATTACGTGATCTGGAGGGGGGATACGAGGCGACCTGCAAACCCATCCATCTCATGTCCAAACAACCGATGTTCTTCATCGTTAATGTGAAGAATGCATATTCAGACAAGTTCTGACGTACATGAGCGAACATTGGGTGATTTGGTACGTGCGTTGCTGGACATCTCTCCTGAAACAATGCCAACGGAATGATATCGGCCGTTGTGCAATGTTTCACGTTGACCGCACTCACTGAACGTCTAGAAAGAAGAACCCGCAAGTGTCAACCTTATGAAGTCGCGTGCAGTTCCACCTATCCCTTTCAGGTAATGCTTCCCTATGTGATTATGATTCCTGTCGGCGTTCTTCACATCCCCTCTAGGTTTGTACGTGGAGTTCCGAGACATCCTGTAGATAAACACTTATTATATGGATAGTAACGTAATAATTTATATTCCAAAATAGTCTAAAATAATCAACATGTATTCTGAATAAGAAGCAAGGTTTATATTCCCCGCTAATTCGTTTACATAAATCCATTCTAATGCAAAGGACTTTCCACCTGAAAATACAAAAATTAATCATTGTGAATTAGCTGCATTTGCATTTCGGAGTGAGCCCAGCAGATTTCTTAATTAGTATAAACTTGCGATTCGGATACATAATTAAATCAATTCTTAATGAAATTTTCTGATTAGTAATAGGATTAGAGATGAATTTACGGCTCTAAGCATTTTAGTGCATACTTAGATCATAGACGTCTGAAAAATTTCGTCGATAGATAGTGATACGTTCTGCCTTGAATATTTTTCAGACCATTTAGGGAATTAAGAAAAATTATTATGAGATTTTTATTGGAAATTAAGTAACATCTCTTTTTATCAAATATTGTTTACGATCAATATGATTAATCGGTTATTATTCATACTGACAGCAGTTGTTATTAATAATTACCGGTCATTATTGATAATTACGGAAACAAGTAATAAACATAAGAGATTCAATTGAAATTATATTCCCGGGGAACAAGCTAATCGCCGTAGACGGTTGTTATTAATAATAACCGATATATGTTATGGTCAATTCACATTTACTGTATATGAATATATGTTACGGTAAACTCTCATTAACCGTAACACATATTCAAAATGAAATAAATGGATAACAAATCTGGTAAGAAAGTGTTCCAAAATTTAGGTTTTGTACTAATACTATTAAATCTGAAATAAACTTAACAGTAAAATGTTTTTGAAAGTCGTCTTTTGTGGAAATTTTAGATTTTCACAAGTTATTTGAAACATACACTCTAAATATATTTTCTTTCTCAAAAGAAATTCAATAAAATTTGTATAAAATCAAGGGAACACAAGTGATTTTTATATAAAACATCGGATTACTGTTATAACATTCTTCTTATTAATATTATAGAGATAGTTATACTATCTCTCTGAGAATGCACTTGAAATGGATTTCCGAATATATAATCTGACGTTTATTGGATTCCTAGCTTTTGATAAAAAAATGCACAATCATGTGCAGCAACATTTGTCTATTATTCGAGTGAGAATCACGAATTTAAATCTTTGCTATCTGTATCTTTCAATGGTTCGACGCAATAACGCTTAATGCTCCGATACAATAATGCTCTTTCCTCGATTGTGAAATCCTTCGTTTCTGATAATTATAGCTGTGGCTGAATGTATAAGGCAAATAGCGTTTTATCTGCCATTAATATGACGATTGATGGTCATTCATGTGACGATTATGGAGGTACAATATTTCAAAAGTTTGTTCAATAACTTGCAGATAATTGCTTCGTTCTCCTCTTTCAATTGCTCTCTTTATTGAATATCGATTTTGTACTGCAAACGACTGAACATAAATTTCAGAATACGAAATTCTACAATTTCCAACGAAACGCAGTTGGTCTTAAAAATACATCATTTTTACGATGTCTTTATATTTCAAACCGCAATTTTTGAAACTCAATTACTTTAGTGACTGTTATTTATGAGCCATTAGGAAACTGAAGCCCTGATTAATGAATTTTTAAATGATATATTTAATAGTTGAAATTCTGCAAGATAGAGACTAACAATATGTTTCACCTTTCATGACGAAAAATCACTCATACTCATCTTAGAAACGCTTCGATACTTTCGTAAAATAGGTATTAGGTAAAATATTCCAGAAATATTTTTTTATAGGAAACGGAAGAAAAATATAGTTTTTCAGCTTTATCCTCTTTCTTTTCTTAGAATGAAGAGGATAAAAGTCATTGTTCAAAACCATTCTTATATTTTTTTATTCATCAAATTTCTGTGTAATTTTAAATATAACATGCTTATTTTTAAGGAAGTAAAAGCATTTTCTCGAATATCTACAATAGGAATGTCATGAAAAATGTTTATTTATGCATAATTCAACACATTTCCTTGAATAATGGAAATAAAATTATATATTTTGTTTCTAAGATAACCGAATATGTTCCGAGACGAATCTTTTAAAACGATACGCAAAACACTTTCTAGTTCTAAAAAGTCACGAATAGTAGAAGATGTAAACATATCATCATTAGGTTTTGAAAACATTTTTTTTTTGGGGGGGGGAGATTATATCAAATATTTAGATGTTGAGAAAAACAGCATAACATAAAAAATAATGGACATATTTGATTTCTAATTCATATATATACTTTTCAACCTATTTAAAGTGTAACAGACACCAAGATAAAATTATTTTAATAAATAAACATTTTAAAAACATTTGGAGTTGACGTCAATGACTTTCTGCTAAAATTACACTATATTTCTAACTGTAAGTGACTGTAAAACATCACTAAATAAAGATATCTCAAAACATTTTCGGTATATTACAATCTCAAAGGACGTAACACATGTTTCCTAAACTTCATGGAATTTTAGAGAATTATTTCGAAAATGTTACGTTCTTCGTGGACCAATTTCAGCGGAATTTTCTTTTTTCAAAGGATTTTTTCTTTAAGATTAAATCAAATAAATATTCAAGAAACAGGTAAAATTCTTGTGATTAATTCGTTATTTCTTTCTCCTGTACAATTTAAATAATTCTCTTTTTACTTTCTCGTATACGAAGTATACAAAGAGAAAGTATTGTAATCGTCAAAAAATTCGAACTCGAGATTTTGACGAATCTCCACGTTTTAGACCTCCCTGATTCCGAAAAACACAATTTTGGAATTATGTCTGTCTGTGTGTGTGTCTGTATGTGTGTCTGTGTGTGTGTCTGTGTGTGTGTCTGTGTGTGTGTCTGTGAACACGATAACTCGAAAACTATTAGAGCTACGGGGATGAAATTTGGTATGTGGTCTTTAAACATAATTTGTAGGTTTCTATCAAATTTTGGACAAAATCCGTCAACGGGAAGTCTGTCTGTCTGTATGTTCGGGGTCATGCGAACGCTATAACTCAAAAACTTGAAAAGCCAGATGGATAAAATTTTATACACAGTTTTATCGTCATGAATGTAGGTCCGTATAAAATTTTGGGCCAAATCCGTCAAAGGGTTGACTGTCTGTCGGTCTGTATAATCGCATACTTGTTCAGTTTTGAAACTAACTCCCTGCGCATGCCTGCTAGTGGCAATGCCTGTGCAAGGAAGGGACGCTCCGAAACTTGGCAGTTTGGCAAAAACAAATTCTGGAGTGATTTTGTAAGGAAGCAAACATTTAGGGAGTCTCGCCAGGTCCTGTTGCGCAAAAGAATGAGCAGAGGATTTGAATTTGTTTTGATCCTTCAAACCACGCGTGGTTCCAACTTTGGTTTACTTGCGACGGAAGTTTATTTGACGTCTTTTATTATTCTAGTTTTCTCTACATGTGTTAGGAGTATACGAGAAAGTTTAGGGGAGACCACTCCCGCTGGTTTCTTATGCGTTTCTTCCTTTGTTTTTTGGCTTTTTATACTGAATGTCGTTTCGAATCTCCAATCAAGTGTTGTCAAACTCTGTGCAATATAGTATTCAGAATCAATAAAAATGCCATTTATCATTGATAAAAATCCTTATCATACTACCGAAAAGAAACACAAGCATCAAAACAAGTTTTGGTCCTCAACAAACTCCTGTGTTAGTAGGAACGGCCACAAAATTCCATTGAAAGATTCATTGTGATGTAATGAGATTCTGCAAGCATTTACTAAGGAGATTTTAGTTCCACGAAGCCTTATAAAATGGTTTTATAATATCAATAACGCCTCGTGGCAATCCAAAGGATTTTACAAAAGAAGAATTATTTAAAAACTTTCCTCGTTGAAATTTGCAACACCATAATCATTTGGAAATATAGTAATCAAAACATTAGCAAATTTCCCTGTACAACCTTTTTTTTTGCGCTTTACATTTGACGAAGCTCTGTCCTAATTCTTTTCTGTATATTTCCTGTAAATTATAGCTCGGATGCAACATCTTTCAAAATGATTGAAATTTAAATACACTTTTCCCAATAAATTTGGGAAATTTTTCCTAAAATTCAGGATCAATCGTTCTTTTCCGGTTTTATCATTACTTCCGATTTATTTTCTACTGTCGGGCGTTATTAAAAGTGATGTACTGTTCATTTCAAAAACCCGGGACTAGAAATTCTGGACAATTTTACTACGGACAGGGGTGACAGGCAATGAGTCAAATGAACTTTCCTAGAGTTCTTTGTTAAGTCGTCACCTTCGTCCAATTAGGCGTATTTTTCAGGTTAGTATTTACATTAAATCAATAAATGAAAATAAAGTGCTTCTATATACTAATAAGTAAAATCTAAACATCCCCCTCTCCATTTTACGCTCCATCCCTATTTTGGTGAAATAAACTCCACCTGGTGCATGCGCAAAAGGGCTGAGGTTTTCCGTCTTTGAGAATGAAAAGTATCTAGATGTTCTATCTTATGTAAATAAGAACGAAGAGTATTTTAGAATCATAAAAGTTATGGCTTTATTTTTAAACCATAAAACATCCTACGTAATACTTTTAATATGCCTAGTTTATCCTCCAGACGAGATGTTTCTTGCGTTCTTTTCTTTTACAAAGTTATTTATGGTTCAATTGATTGCAATGATATAATGAGCTCAATAGATTTCGCTGTGCCAGCCAGATTTTTAAGAAACCAGAGTTCCTTTCCAAATTTAGATTCAAAATTTAATTATATTAACACGTTCTCGTTATATAGGTTTTATAAAATTCTTAACACGTTCTCTGATGAACTTGACATTTTTAATATATCTCTAGGTGCTTTTAAGTCGAAATGTTTGCATCTTTTAAATACATGATACGTTTTATTTTGCCTTTCTACAACATTTTAGATTTTTTTGCTATTTGATTTTCCGTGTTCTTATGTATTCGACCAGTTTTTTGGCGCCGTGTTTGATTTATTTTTATCTTAAGTGCTGCATTTTTTTTAAAAATCTCAAGCGTGTATTTACGTTTTTAAACTTTTAAACTCCTGGTGTGCTTTTTATTAGACTCGGTGTTTGCGTGTTTTAACTTTTGACCCTTGCTTTTTGGAAATGAACTTTATTTTTTTTTTAAAAAATAATACGGCTTTTGGTGTCATAGTGTGTCTGAAAGTTTTGTGATTATGTGTTTTCGTTTTTAATTATATATACGTTTGATAAGTTTTATGATTTTATGTATTCTCTGTGGTCTACCGTTTGCTTTCTAAGGCATATATATATATATATATATATATTATTTTTTATTTACTCATTGTGACTTTTGTTCTTTGTGTGTTTGTCAGCACTCTGTAATTGGAGTTTTCTCTGTAGTGTGCTTTTCTTTAAATAAATAAATAAAAATGTTTTGAATTTTTCTTCGAAAGGCGTTCTAAAGATGTTACTAAAATATTTGAAGTTAAAAAAGGTACACTACCAATCTTCAACATTAATCAAAAAGTCGTTCCAAAGATGTTACTAAAATATTTGAAGTTAAAAAAGGTACACCACCAATCTTCAACATTAATCAAGAAGTCCTCTAACACTTCCTTTGTCCCAAAATAAATGGCGTCGTCAAGATCTTATCCGAAGTTCCTGAAGGCCGGAGCGATTACTTTACGGTCGTTCTCATTGTAGGCACGATGCTCATAGGTTTTTCTGGAATCAGAATTCTTCTTTGTAGGACTTGGGTGGAATAGCTTGGGAGAACTAGAATGATCAGAAATAAGGTAAACAAGCATTTCATACAATCTCGAATTTTGATTGATTGGTCCGAATCCAAATAGATTTTTCCGATTTTGAAGAAATAAGCATAGGTGTCCCATTTTTTTAAACAAATAATTATATCGCATTAAAACAATAAATAAATCTCAACAATATACAATTGAAAAACATTACGTTCTGAAGAATTGCTCTTTCCAGCTTTAACTGAACACATAATTTGCACAGTAGCAGTCATAATATCCCTATCATTGCGATAGTCTAATACAAGATGGATAGGGATATCATGGGTATATTTTCCTATAGTTCAGTACCTTAATTACTTTAATATTAATGATATAACTTTTGCGTCGGACCGAATAGATTGACTAGATATCATAAATCATGTTTATGGTAGCAACGAACTGACACGTATCCCAACAAAAACTTAAACTTTCCTATTTAGAAAAATGATAATATTACAAGATTTTACTAATTTCACAAAAGAGAATTGAAATCCATTTTAAATAAATGCTACTTTTCGAAACTAAGACCAATTGAGTTGTTTCAGCAGACGAAGAAATTATTCTTTCATTTTTTTTTCGAAAAAACAGTTGGAAGTCTTTGTTTGCATCCCTGTTATTCACTGCACAGATGCCAATTTAAAATCATAAATTTCTCGCATGGATTATTTATTTTTCAATTCTTTCACATTTTTTTCAGTCCTTCAATTACAGAAACGATCATTTTAAGATTAAACACGAATGTGTAAAAGCCTACATTTTCTCAATAAACAAATAAAAATAGACTTTATAATATTCATATTAATGATTGCATTTAAAATCTTTAAGCAAATAATAAATTTAAAAAATAAGTAAACATAAATACCAGCTGAGGAAAGTATCTGCAGTTTAATCAAACAAATCTTCTAAATACTTTTTGTACACCAATATTAAATCATGGAGTTCCTATAAATATAAGTATCAACTGTTTGACATGTTTACCTTCGAAATTGACGGGAACTGATTTAATCATCAAGATATGTGTGTAATATATAACCAAGATTTATGACCGTTATGTTCTAATTGGTAATGAAAACAAAGATTGATTTATAGTTCCATGAAATATAGCTTATAGTTCAATGTTTAAGTTCCTCTGGAAGGGATACATTAATTATAAAGATTTGTATTTCCTCACTTTGAAATTTAGTAAGCGCCTAGTGCCTTAAAATACTACAGGACACTTCAAAAAATCTATCGAAAAGACAAGAAATATATATATAATATATATAATATATTCATAAAGCATTTAAAACCATTCCCCAAACATTTATCGTGTGTATTTCCTCGAATAATATGCTAAAACGTTCACTAAACCATCATCCATATTCATATGAAACATTATGCATTGGGGCAACACGTACATGTAGCACGCTAAAAATCTTAAAATGTCATTCCATATTCTGTTAAAATAATTGTATGTATTCTGGAATGACAGAATCATCACAGATTTGCCACTAAAAATCGTTATTTCCTCGGTCATCAGCATGCCTATTTTTCAAATTTTATGATTGCATAAATTGCTCATCTGATCTATTGATGAAAAATTCTTTTCGATGATTTTTGTTTTCTAAAATCATTGTCAATGAGTAATAGGGAAGCATTTTATGTTTTAGCTTAGTTGAAAAAAATAATTTTAGGAAGACCCGGATAATATGGGTTTAAATGAATTTCGTTGCAGTCAAGAAAGAGATGCAAAGTAATAATATTCTAACTGAATATGCATTAAAATATTCACTTTGATGTGAAGTGGACACAGGATGAAACGGTTGAGAAATAAAATGTAATACTGGTCAAATATTTTCTATTCAAAACTATACATGTTTATTCTGGTAGCTTTTGTGATACATTACATGGAATTTGACTTATACCACTTTACTCAATATTAAAAAATTCTATAATTTCTTGTGCATTTATCTCCGACTACTTTTATATTTAATATACCTGTATTAAAATAAATCGATGTAATAGAGAGTAATTGAAAATTCAAGGTTCAAACTGTTACGGAATTCAGAAGCCTAAAAATAAGTTACATTTTCACAGACAGAAACGCCAACCGGATAAGCTAGAAGGCTCTGTTCACCAACTCTGCAATTGGATTTTTGTACCAGTCATTTAAGTTTCCCACTAGGTACGGAGTACTTGCAAAAGTTTAGAATGCTGAGAGTGTGTATACGCCTATCTCATCGCAAGAAAATTCATAGCAGCTATAAATACTGAAATACTAATACACGCTAATTCCGGAATTTTTCCAAAGGGTTCGTCAATACATGTCCCTCCTCTGTGACGCGTACATCACTTTGAATGGAACTTTTAAAATTTGTTGTGAAAACGGACATGCTCACAAATTCTCCAAGTGTAAAGTATCACCAAATGAAGAATTTTCAACCTGTATTGTCTTCTTTTTTCTATATCTTCGTGCATCGAAATGACGTTTCCTGTCATACATTACAAATACTGTAATGTTCAGCATTCTGGCTTGTTTCAGTGTGTTTTACCTCCTCTAAACATTGGTACTCTGAACTTTGAAACAGCCTTTTATTAATGTTTTATTTCCGCATAGATATTAAGAATTAGATCAAACACTCGTCATTTTTTTAACATGGAGACAAGCGAGTGAACATAACTATTTAAGATATAACTAATCAATAAAATTTAAATGAATAAAGAAAAAATAGTTCCAATTAATAGAAGGGAAATCAAATATAATTCTTAATTTTGCTGGTGATATATGTCATCTGTGATGTTTCACTATACACTAAACATTTTCAAATAAGCAAGCAGCAAAGAAACCCTGAAAAACACAGCAGGCTATTAAATGCTAAGTAACTGTAAAAGTAAAGCTGTATTTCATTCGCGACTTTAAAATCTAAATCCATTCAGGAGTTATTAATGGAAGCCTTATTAAAGTTTCCTTTTCCTTCTAGTGAAGCAGAGAAATGCACTCAGGAAATCATAGAAACACTTAGTCCCACCTTAAAGTTTAGATTCCTGAAAGCAATCGTAAAAGGACAATTAATTTGATCTCTTTGACGGAGAACTTCATGAATTTCCTCTTAACTAATTCTCAGTACGAAACTTCCAGGAAATATCCCGATTGGTTTGGGAGTCAACAGTATCTTTCTGCATTTGTCTCGGAAACTTTCATGCAGGATAGAATTTACAGCAGTAACTAAAGTGTTACTTTAATTAGGGATTTCACTTGAATTTGCAACAAACAGTACTAAATCAACAACTGAAAACAGTATTAAATTAACAACTCTTTAAAATGAACGTTAAATCTTATACTTTCCAAAAGAAATTTTCCAAAGAATTTTCAGTTCTGTATACTTAAATTGATCTCTCGTTTTGAAGTTCTTCGAGTGCCTTTTGGGCATGGGTATCATAATTTTGAGCCGTCATCAAATGATAAAGATCTCCACTCTCCTTACTTTTACAGGTCGACACATTGTAAATGTTAAACACACGACGCCATATTCAGCATTTACTATGCCCAAATACTTCCCAGTTCTAAATTGAATTCAGATATCGAACCCGTTAATGTATATTTAAGACAAATAGATTGTATGAATTAGTTGGTTTCTATGTTAGCTGTTGATGGAGCATATGAATTTTTAAAGAAAATGAATAGTGAGTTTCAACTGAATAAGCGATGCTTGTTTTAATCATTACAAGAAAGTGTTTTATTTGTGACTTATACAATTTTATATCTGTGACTTGCATGGTTTTATCCTTATGAATTCGAATGGAGTCGGTTCATTTTACGTCACGGTACTTGACATTTGTAATTGCGTTTGATCCAATAACTAATTGCATGCTCTGAGGCTTACTGCGACATCACTTGATTTGCTAACATGGGAAATAACCAGTGGTTTCTAAAATCAAATTAGTGTGTCATATTTGATGAGTGGCACATGAGAAAGAATTGATTTCATTCAAAATTTGGCCATGTATCAATACGCGTTGGATAAAAATGTTGGATCTGGAAATCTGCCGAAAAGAAACAAGCTCTTTTATTAATTGTTGGCTGTATATATAGCATAGAAGTCAATAAAAATATATCTCTTAGCATTAAAATTAAATACCGTAAAACAGGGTTACTTTGCACTATTGAAGGCAAATATGCACCAGTATAAAATTTTTATTGAAAAGTGAAATAGAGACCAACCGATTACTGCTACGGGAATGAGATTTTCTTTGTTTGTTCGCAACACTGACTAGTGTATTTCTTTCCTTAATCGTATAAAATCGTATAAAATTCGTACTTAATTGTAATTACTCAAGAAATTACAATAGGGAGAGAACATTAAGCCAGCTTTCCAGCAAAAAGTTTAGTGCTGAAAATTCTGTCTTTGGTGAACAAAGTAGAACAGTCCTGAAAACAAATGCATTTAAATATAAATTTAAAATAATAAGCCTAATTTTTATTTTGTTGCCTTCAATGCCAATTATATTTGTCAGTTGAGTTGTAATTAATTTTCTTCTGAGGTGGGGTGAATTTATATCAAAAAAGAGATATTCTTTGCATCTTGGAAATTTGCGGTACAAAGCAACCCCAGTTGGTTTTCAGCTTATTTTTGTATTAAATAAGAAAAACCATTCGCTTTTGCTTTAGATATAACAAGGATGTATAAAAGGAAGTTAGGGAACTTGTAAGAGAATGGACTTCTCTCTAGAGACCCTAGAAGCTTGCTTTAATGCTATTTCGCAAGGTTAGAGCAATCTTCAGGAAGAAAATGTTTATTACAATCCCAAGCGAAAAGTTTGTTACGAAACAAAGCTAGTTCATATAAGAAAACCTGGAAATCACCTGGTTTGTTCCAATGAGAAGGGAAAAGCCCTTGCAATTTGTATAGCCCAGTTCAGTGACTTCGGTTTTCCTGCCAATAGTGCAGATTTTAAAATGATAATAAACGCTTATCTCACTAAGAAGGTGTGTGAGATAGATATATCAATGCCACGCCAGTCAATAATTGGGTACAAGGATTTCTAAAACACCATGACGATTTGACCTAATACAATGGTATAAAATTGTTAATTATAATCTATAATTTATAAAATTTATTTTTCTTGTATATTTCCACCCAAGTTTTCAATAAATATAACATTGCACGCAAGGAGATATTAAAATACACTGAAGAAAAATTACCGGTACATAGAATCCCCACTTATGAGGTAACTTTGCAGTAGAGCTATGAAAAATTACAATTTATTATGAAATTACTCTATGATCCGAATTTCGCTACAAGATGTTTCTCTAGAAATCATTCAGCGAGGAATAAAACGGAAAAGCCATTGCTTTAGAGAAACACATGCGACTAATCTCAAAATTCTTTCTGTAATCAAGCAGAGGGGAGCAAAGCAATCCCATTTCACGGTACTGTAATTGAAAGATTATTTCGACATCGGGAAGATATAAAATCTCTCCCAAGTTTAAGATTCACGTTTTCAATTAATAATCAATAAATATTTATCTTATTTCTGGTATATCATGTGAAACAATGGTAAGAAATATTAATTACTTATGCGGCATCTTTATTTGTGAATTTGATTCTTTCCTATATAGATTTAGAAAACATGCGAACAATGGTTATTTTATTTTTCATATCGATACCTAATCGTTAAATTTATGTTCGATATAGAAAAGAAACTGAATGAAGTTGAAAGTGAGTTCTAAGAATATAATTTCAAAATTTTTATCTGAAGAAAATTCTATAAGTAAAATGCCTTTTATATTGATTTATTGGGTTTTGCTTCGTATAATATTTCTTAGTAATATAAGCTGAGCCCAAATTTTGCTTCAAATAATCATAGTTTTGTCTATTTCTTATGTGAAATATCTAGTCTCAGCTTCCTTTAAATTTAAATATTTTATCCGTTCATTTCTTCTATCGCCACAGTCCACTTTCTTCTGGGATTTAATATTGTTTGGAAATATAAAACCATGTCGCAGCGAAAAGTTTGGATACTTGCACGTTATATCGGCCACAGAGATTGAATCGCCAAGCAACCGAGATATATCGCCAAGATGGAAGACGGTTTGGCGATGTGAGAACATTTGTTTTGTGCTCGCAGTGAGCTTTTTATTGGTCTCTTGCGCATACGATTCCTGCAGCACCTGAATTGGGTACCGGGAATTTTTTTAACTTTAAAATACACCAGAGGCTTCGCTTTCAGAAAAGCGGGAACCTAGTAGCTACGCTTATTCATTTAATGCTAGGAATCCAACTTTTTAAAATTCCAAAATGATTTCATCTCAAAATGTTCCTTCGTCAAATGGACAACAGAAGCGTACAGAAGTAAAGCAGTCCTCAACAGATCCATTCGGAAATTATCAGAACTGTAGAACACTTAACTTGCGAGCTTGGCGAAATCCGAAGGTCGCCAAGTAAGCTCGGTGGCCGCTTTAACAACCAAGTGCCAAAGTTTGTTAAAAGAATGCTAATTATTTTTGAAGGAACACATAAATGCTTAGAATCAGTAGTAAGGAAAAGAAAATAGTTCTTTAATTTGAAATAGAGAATGAATAAATAAAAAAATGATATTTTTCAGCTTTTGTTTGCAAGTCATATCAAACCAAACTATTTCGACAAACACAAAATTTTTTCTAAGCCTTTCTCGTCCATTTTCTTATTTTCCTTGACGCTCCTGTATTGTTATTGGAAGGCTTGATCTTTTCTATACGGTGGTGTCTCAACCAATCACTGTCTTGTCTTTTCCATTTCGCAGCTCAAACGTTGATCTTTCTGATTCCCATTCTATTTGTCTTCCCGAAAATAAAAAAAGAGCGGCCCCCCTTCAAAAGAACCAGATGAAAAGAATGTGTTGACATTCATTGTTTATTCAGTATCTAGGGAAGTTTTCTTTTTCAACTATTCGGCTGGAAAAAAAATCTGTAAAATTGTTTTTCCGAGTTTTTCAAATATATTCTTGAAGTCGCGAAAAAATGATATACAAATGATTTATAGAAATAATATTAAACTGTGAGATTGTATAATTTGTAAACATGGAAAGAGAGGTATTTTGTACATATTTAAACACAGTAAAAGTAACTAATCAAGTTTCCGTCTTTTTCTAAATTGGAATTAACAGTAAATTTTAGCATAATTTACCAATCAGAAGACTTTATAATTCCTTGATAAATATAGAGTGATAGAATAAACACATTATCATTGTTACATCTTTTTATCCAGACAAGATCTATGATGGATATTTGAAGAAGATGTCAAACTCATTAATCACTAGCCGCCTTCGGCGACCAGCTTGTTCGCCGGGACTATGATTTGAATTGAATCTTGTATCATTTTATATACATGAAAGGTTTAACAACGTAATTTTAAACTTTTGATTGTGGTAGATATTTAACTCATATTCTTTTAGTGGCCTTATGCCTGCTTTGTTCGTTCTCTACATAAATTTCCCTAATGGAATCAAATAATTGAACATGGCATGTAGCATCTATATGCTCGTTGCCGGCGCCATCTTCACTTTCTTATTCCTCTTGCAAAATATGCATTCGATTTGAATATTAAAATGGTGCAGCATATTTTATGGGCAGCGAAATGTCAGCTGAATAAAAGCATGCTGAAAAAATAATGAAAACATAACAACCATAATCATTCAGTTTATTGGATATATTTCTTAATATACGTAATAACTCAGAGAACTTGGTTTACAGATTTCACAAAAATTTTGATGAAATAAAATATGAAAGCAAATTGTGTTAAGGTAGTATCTAAACTTTCAATAATGAAAGAGAAATACGCAATTAGATATTTGTTTAAGCAATGAAAACGATTTCGATTGCGTTGCAACAATGAAAAGTATTGTTGTAAATTATACCAAAAATATTTTTTTTAAATTTATTAAAATAGAGAAAAAATTGTATAGCAATTTAAACCGATATCATTGAAAATGTAATTTTTTACGCTTTTAACTGGTGTAAAAATGATTTTTGTGGTGCAATCAATTCGGAAGTTATTAAGGAAAAACGATGGAATTTTGTTTAAATTTCAATTAATTAAAATTTGAAAAATCGGGATCCGACGTGCATATTACCACCCTCCAAAGAATGTTTGTGCCAAATTTCGTAGCTCTAGGTCCAGGGTTCTGGCCTGTAGAGCGCCAACACACAGACACACACACACTTTCTCCTTTATTATTAGTAGAGATAAGCAATATTCTAGTCAATAGGAACATCGGCTGTGAAAAAAATTTCCACTCCTGTTATTTCAAATTCTTATGCTTTGATTTAATATTTAGTTTCTTTGTTGTTAATTGAAATAATACAAGTTTCATTCCAAAATGAAATTGGTTTGTAATTGTAGGTCAAAAATAGGATTTTGGAAGCGTAAAACAAAATCAAGTAACTATATGACCTATAACTATTTACCTTAATTTCTAAAAATATGATTTAGAAAAAAATCCACCTCAAAAATCTATTACAATTAAACGGAAGAAAAATTGAAATCTCATAATCCAAATACAACAGTTGTGTTCAGATTTGCATTTTTAATTATAAAATGTTTGAAGATTTTCAATTAACAGAAAATAGAATCTCTGATTTAACTCGTTATTGAATGCATCAGCAATACCGTTTTGAATATTTGTAATAAAGATTAATTTTGAAACAAAATATTCATTGTCTTAACATCATAATTATTTTTTTTATTTCTTATGAATTAGCCATAGAATATCTCTACTAATAATGAAAGAGAATGTGTGTGCCTGTGTGTCTTTAGGCGCTCTACAGAACAGACCGCTGAACCTAGAACTACGAAATTTGGCACAAACATACTTTTAAGGGAGGGTTAGGTTAGGTTAGGTTATATTAACGTCCCGTTTTGAAGCAACACGAGGGCTATTTTGGGACGGACCTCGTAATTTTGAACCTCGGTCAGATGACGAGGACGACGCCTGAGCTGGCACCCCCTCTCCAAACTTCCACGCCACACCAACGGGAGGACGTTTGACCACTACGTATGATTTATCGTGCAACAGGCCCCATACACGGCGGATCTTCAGTGGAATCGGGTTCCGAACCTGGAGCCCTCCGGCCCCAAAGCCGAGACCTTACCACTAGGCCACCGCGGCCGCTTTTAAGGGAGGGAACGTGCACCTAGGTGCCGTTTATGTTAAATTTTAATTAATTAAAAATTAAGCGAACATTTCTTGTTTTTCCTTAATAACTTCCGAAAATATTACAGCACAAAAATCATTTTTACACTATCTGAAAATATAAAAAAAAATTATCTGTTCAATGATATCAATTATATTGCCGTACGATTTTTTTCTCTAATTCTAATAAATTTTTGATAATATTTTTGGCATAATTCACAATTCTTTTCACTGTTACATTGAAATTCAAATCGTTTTCATTATTTAAACAAATATTTAATTACATGTTTCTCTTCCATTGTTGAGTGCTAAGATAATATCAAACTGGATTTTACTTTCTTTTTTCATACGATGAGTTATCCTGTGAACTCTATAGAGAAAGTCCTCAAGATAGTAAATATATAAGGAAATAACCCAGTAAAATGAAAGATTATGGCTGACATGTTTTAATTTTTTCAGCATGTTTTAAGACAATTAACACGCTGTGGGACGTAAAATGTGCTGCGTAATTTTAATGTTGAAATTAAATGCGTATTTTACATAAGGAATAAGAAAGTAAATTTCACTTCGATAACGTACAGTTATATGTTACATGAAATGAACAGGAAAAGAAAACGTTCAAGGCTATGAAAAGAACGCAGGTTAAATGTCTATAGCAATTTGAAGTTTAAAATTACTTTGTTAAGGGATCAATGAATATCAAAATATGCATAAGAGATTCAGTTGAAATTATATTCCCGGCAAATAAGCTGGTCGCCGAAGGCGTCTAGATTAGCAATATAAAAATTATAAGAAATGCTTTAATATTTTAACCCTACGCAACCCAAAAAAATGTGGTCAGAATCATTAACTTTTAATACTTAAACTAATATAAAATTTGATATTCCAGTTAAAATCAAGACTGTGTTGTTGTTGTTGTTTCATGTCCACCTGGTCCAAATACTAGACCAGGTCCATGATACCATGTCGCTCTAACAGTACCGCAAGTCCATTTCCCCCCTCACTCCACAGATGCCTCGCAGAGGCGCCAATACAATCAATGACATGAGCAGGAGAAGCAGGACAGGAACAAGGGCAAGAGGAATAAGTCTTTTCCCTGTCGACGAATTTCAAGCTTTTGATATGGCCACTACGAAGTATGGCCAATGCAGTCTGTGCGGATCTTGTAACTTCGAACTATAGAGACAGACCAGGACGATTTCCAGCATACCATTCGTTTGCGGGAGGTACTTCCGAAGTAGAATTTGCTTTAGCCCTGCGAATAGATGCGAAGAGTTCACCAGAGGCGGCAGAAGGAAGAGCACTTCCCTCTTTCGCAAGCAAGTCCGCCACCTCATTGCCGAAGACGCCAATATGGGAGGGAATCCATTGAATGCAAACTCTACTTTTCTGTGAAAGTGAAACCAGACCGTTTTTGCCTGTATAAGTTTATTTGAGGAATTACAGGAATCTTGAGAATTTTGCTTCAAAATTATATCTCAAACATCCATTTTGCATTATGATTTTATTTAGAATTTTAAAAAAATATTGAAAGCTTTGAATATATATCTTAGATAAAAAAAAAGAGAGAGTGTTAAAATTAAAGAAATTTTTCTAAGGAAAGAAATATCTTCACAAACTTCCTGTTTCTCCTCTTATTTGTATTATACAAATTGTTTTCCAGCTGTTTTAAAACAAAGGTAAATAAAAGATTAGTAATAAGATACAGGATGCTTGCAGAAAAATATGAAAAACGATGGCCACGTAAATTTCTTTTGTCGGAGATGATACAAAAGATTTCGTATATCTTCTTTATATCTCTCATTTCATTAAATTACGGTAAGAAAAAATACATTCATTGTTCTTACAAAAACAACTGAACATCTGGAATATTATTAAATTTATTTGCTCAGTAAATAAATTTTAATAAGAAGAAAATAAGAAAAAATCTTAAAATATTCATAATCAAAACAAATTTATTGCTGAAAATGGATAACAGTTAAGAAAGTAAATTCAGTATATTTTGTAATGATGGCAAAATTCGATAGATAAAAGACCCAATATAGAATATACTGTGGAGATGATGGCTGCTAAAAGAGTTGAGTAATTTGATTTGCTAGAATAATGTCTAGTTTCATAGTTACACAAGGCTAAATTGGGACTAAACTCGTAATACTGAACCCGTGTCACATTAAGAGAACGGCACGGTTCAACGTGAAAATATAATTGCAAGGATATTAAAGGACATCAAATTTAACGTGCAAAAGGCCCGCATACACGAAGAAGCTATAATGAAATTTGGTTTCAGATATCTGAGCCTCTGAATCGAAAATCTTAACCCGGGAGGACGCGCACAGCGGAGTAACGCAAATACGCTCAAGGGGTTGTGAGAAACGCCAATTCGTTATTTCGCCATTTAAGCAAAAATACAAATATTTTTATGATATATTTGTTACAAATGATTCTTGCAAACATTTCTATTTATACAAAAACAAATTTTTAAACGAAGAATTTAGCAAATAACACATTTTATTATTCAGAGCATTGCGAACACATAGAAAAATACATTTCTTACATATAAAATAAATAAAAAATATTAAAAAAAGGGGAATAAAAAAATGGAAGGGTAACAAATACTAGTAGACAACGACAAGAAGTAAGAATCTGGTGAATGACTTCAACAGAGGCCAGACATTCATGCAGATTCAAAAGTGGAATAGGTTTTCTGTAGAGGAAAAAGACTTTAAGGTCTGAATTTAATATCCTCTTTTTGCCTGAACCTAAACCGGAATGTATTGGAAAGAAAAACATTTATCAACAAAGAAGAAATTAAAGACAATCTCCAGAACAAAGTGTAAAAAGAAGGGATTAAAATCTCACCTCTTATAACATATGTGGAACAAAGGGGTGACGCTTTAACAAACGTGTGTTACAATGTAAACAAGGCAAATAGATGCGTGCACATATCTCCATCTAGTGAGGGAAACACTAACAAAACATTTGAAATTTTTTTGTAAATTTTTTCCTAAAGATTTTTTTAGTGTTTTTTAATTATTTTTTGTTTTATTTTTGATTTTTTATATAACAATTTTTTAACGTTTTTATGCATTTTTATAATATTTATTATCAATTTTTTAATGTTTTATTATTTTTATTTATTTTCATTTTTTTTATTTTCATCATTTAGTTCAGAAAAAATGCAAGTGAGCCAATAAAAATGAAAGAGGGTGTGTAATGAGTATCAGAGTAACTAGCAGTGCAAAGGAGAGATTGAGAGTAAAATTTTATAAATACTTTAATTATTAATGTTAAAGTAGTGTACTGGGTAGCCGTTTAGTTTTAAATTAATATTTAAATTATCAATGGCTTTGACAATAGCAGAACTTTTGATTGCAGATACTTTTGATTCTTTTAACTTGAGAGTGGATAGTATTTTTAATGACTTTTAGGTCATAAAGATTCTTACTTTTTGTCGTTGTCTACTATTATTTTTTACCCTTCCACTTTTTTATTCCCCTTTTTTTAATATTTTTATTTATTTTATACTTGGAAATTTTTTCCTGGATGATGATGCACTTGCGCACACCAATTAAATTGCTTCTATTATTCTCTGTCTTTTTAGATATTCTTACGTTTTGGTCTCTTTCGATATTCAATTTCTTACATATATGTCTTCAACATTTCTTAAAGTAAAGAATCTTCATATAATAATCTTTATACAATTTCGATAGAAAAATACTGCTTATAATTTTCCTAGGTACAGAGGAAACCATTTTTTAGAAATCCAAATAAGAATACTTCGGGGCTTTATCCAATAAATTTAGCTCGTAATATACTTTTTTTTTCGAAATAATTTTAATATAGGACGGAATTCAGTTAGATACAAAAATAGAATGTTTCAGAATAGTTTCGACAATTTTAAGCTTTTTCTCCAATAGCTTTTGTGAACGCGGATAAGACGTGTACCAGCTGACTACAGTTGCATTTCGTCCAGTCTAATATAAGTTTTGCATCAATGTCTTAACATTTAGACTTACACTACTATCCAGTTTTAATACTCTTTTACCCCCCAAAATCGAAAATTTAGAAATATAGAATATTCTTCAATCCACTTGTTTCCTCACTAAAACTTAAACAGAGAGACGATATTATTTCCCTGTCCCTCATGCGATCACTCAATTGAACAAAGAAGCAAGGGAGGGATTCACACCCCTTATTGTGAACTGCAATAAAAAAAATAAAAGAATTTTTCTTCAAACATGTTCCGTCCGCTGAATTTGACTTAAAGTCAGCCAGCATGGATTTGACTCATTTCAACTAAAGGGAAGTCAGTATTTTTCACATTCTTGCGCAACTTCGCGAGTTAAATCTATCAAAAGGTTTCGGCGGCAGATAGTAGAGCAATGATGCATAGGATCGGAATTTTTGAGTCGAATGAATGCATATCCATAATTATAGTTCTTGTTAGTAATGTAGACATAAATAATCGATAAATTTGTCATAATGCATAGATGTTTCCCAAAAGTTTCTACTCACGGATTTTCAGTTGCCAGCTGAATACCTACCCTATATTTACAAATTCTTCTTGGCAGTGGCGAATCCGTAGGGGGGCTATCGGGCTACAGACCCCCCGAGAGCCAAGCCAGAATTTTTGATTTTATTTAAATTCATTACAATTGTTTCTTCTTAATTTCCCTCTTTTTTAAAAAAAATAATAAAAACTTTTCAACGTTGATTTCTGGCTATACAGGATCGAACATTTTCCTACTTTTGTAGTCATTCCACTTGTATTTGTAGTTTTGACGCCGTCGAAGATATTTTTTGGCTAGTTATTTCATTGTAATTTTTCTTAAATTATCGAAAGTATTGAATTGTTCTTTATGATTATTATTGTCAGGTGAGTAAAGTCTGTAAAGTTAAAACAGTTTTAGTCTTGAGGGTTTACATCTGTCACGATCAGATACAAAATTTTATGCCTCGCCTGACTGGAACGAATCGCCCGTCGCAGCGGTGCAGTAAAATTAAAAGCACGTGAAATAAAAGAAAAGAAGATATTTAGAAAAGAAACTAAGATTGCTATATTTTGCATTTATAAAGAAACTCATATGGATAGAAGGCACAGTATAGGATACAGTGAGGAGATGATGGTTGCTATTATAAATGGGTTCAGTATTTTGATTTGCTAGAATAATGTTCCATTTCATTGCTACACAAAACTGATTGGGGACTTAACTTGTAGTTCTGAACCTGTATCACATGTCGCATATGATATCAGATTTATTAAACCGTTCAAAGCCGTACCACCAAGAGGATACCTTACCTACACTGTAAAAAAAATCCCGTAAAATTTACGGTTTTAAACTGGCAGCTGGGTTGGTTGTGCAAAACCGTAAAAGTTACGAAGTAAATCCGTAGTCACAACGGTTTTTTACCGTATGAAATTAAGTTTTCTCCGTAAAAATTAAGTCATCGAAGTAAGTGACGTCATCGACTGAGTTGAGTTGTTTTTCTCCTTCTGTTCGAGTTGAAATGTGCTGATGTGTATTATCACTTAGGAATATTAATTAATCAAGTCTTAATTATTAATTTCAATTAATTTAATTAATATAATTCTTAATTGAACTTACTTGTACGATTTCGATGCAAGATGGTGACAAAACTTTTAACTCCTCCGAGCCGGGGATCGAAACCGCGTTCATAGAAATAAAAGGCAGTCGCTCTAACCACTAGACCACCGGAGACTTCATAAAATGAAGTAAAAATAATCTATTTGAGTTTTAAAGTCACTATAGTTCTAGTGGCGCCACCTAGTGGTATAAAAATCAACTATTGCCAGAACACGTGTTTTAAGGTTAGCTTTCATGAGTGACAACAGGTTACTGCAACATGTGTAAACAATAGCGGAGATGGAACCCTATTAAAAACATGAAATGAATGCAATAAAATTACATTTAAGAAAAGGGAAAGTTATTATACGGAAAGCAATACCGTATGACGAAAAATAGAATTTGAACTGACGGTTTTAAACCGTTTATGGCTGGAGTGGAAAACGGTGGAAAACCGTTTTGTCAACAAAACAGCTTTAAACCGTCAAATATACGGAAAAAGTCCGGGAAAAAAACGGATATTTTTTACAGTGTACGACAGCAGATCAAACGTACACAGTACTCATGCACATGGAAGAGATGCGTTGAAACAGGGTCTCAAACAGGTGAGCCTTTGATTTCAAGACCTTAACTCTATCATCAAGTTCAAGGTGGCCAGCAGTAAAGCAAGTATGCACCGAAACGGAATCTATGAAAGATTGCAATCATGAACTTTCTCGTATACTTTCTAAGTGGGGATTCGGTAAAATCTCATATTCGAATTTGTTGACGGTTGCAATACTTTCTCTTTGTATACTTCGTATACGAGAAAGTAAAAACAAACAAAACCTGAAATCAAATACCTGTTGCCACGTTTAAAAAAATATTACTTTGAAGCAGGTGCGTTAAAATAAACAAAGCAATGGATACTAAAGTGAAAATTCTGCTTTGGAGTTAAATTCCCAAGAAAACAATTAACAATATCAAAACAGTAACAATTGCTAAAAAGCGTGAATAAAAGATTTGCTGAAATAATGAGATCGGTTTGAATTTCATTTACAAAAGTAAGAACATTGTTACAATTCATGTTTGAAAACATTTGTAATATCCCGAAATTTACAAACTTCATGAGCCGATACACAATATAGCACGTAGTATGAGATTATACAGACCGACAGACAGTCAAACCTTTTACAGATTTGTTCCGAAATTAGATACGGACCTACAATTATGATGATAAAACTGTGTTCCAAATTTCATCCCTGTAGCTTTAATAGTTTTTGAGTCATCGTGTTCACAGACAGACATAATTCCCAAATTGTGTTCTCCAGACTCAGGGTAGCTTCAGACTCGATTGTAGCGTTACATCTCGCGTGCGTAAACACATTGAAAATCCGCCGGTTCTAGTGATCACTTTAAATGAAGGGAGCCAGAAGAGGTTGTTTTGGTTTAGATATATTAACGTCCCGTTTTGAAGCAACACGAGGGATATTTTGGGATGGGCCTCGTAATTTTGAGCCGCGGTCTGATGACGAGGACGACACCTGAGCTGGCAACCCCCCTATCCAAACTTCTGCGCCACACCAACGGGAAGACGTTTGGCTACTAAGTATGATTTAACGTTCAACAGGCCCCAAACACTGCGGGTCTTTAGTGGAATCGGGTTTCGAACCTGGAACGCTCGCGCCCCAAAGCCTAAACCTTACCACTAGGCCACCGCGGCCTCGGCCGCCAGAAAAGAAACCACTAATGAGTCCAGAAAACTCTGAATGGCTCTCTATAATTTGATCAAAGCCGTGATGCACACTAATTACGAATTTTAAGTATTATAGAACTGCAATGCACTCTGCCATAAACTCCTAAACGTCGTATTAATTTGTGCATTTAAGCTAAAGTAAAGAGGAAAAAAATTACAGTCACTTTTACCAGATTCTGTTCTTCTTAAATTTTTTACTTTTTCGTATACAAAGAGAAATTATTGTAATCTTCCAAAATTCGAAAACGAGATTTTGGTGAGTCCCCACGTTTTTGACCTCCATGAGTCTGAAAAACTAAATTTTGAAATTATTTCTTTCTGTCTGTTTTTCTGTGAACACGATAACTCAAAATCGGTTAATCGGGGGATGAAATTTGGTATGTGATGTTTATATATAATTTGTAGGTATCTTTCAAATTTTGGATAAAATTCGTCTAAAGGAAGTCTGTCTGTCTGTATGTCCGTGGTCATGTGAACACGATACCTCAAAAACGTATATAGCTAGATGGATAAAATTTGGTATACAGTTTTATCACCAAAAATGTTAGTCCGTATAAAATTTTGGACCAAATACGTCAAAGGCCGGACTGTCTGTCGGTCTGTATAACCGCATACTTGTGAACACGATAACTCCTAAACGCTATGACTTAGATGAATAAAATTTAGTATGAGGTCTGCTAACATTAATTGTAGATGCGTGTCCAATTCTCATTTCAATTGGTTGAAAAAAGCGTTCAAATTGCATATTCGGTTTCTTCGCCATTCCACGACCCGAAGAAAAAGGCGAGACCGATTCGCGCTCTTTTCTCCACCTGTGTTAGGGAATGGCGCATGTTTCTGGCGCTTGATGTATTTTTTCCTCACTCGTAAAAGAGTGGATAAGAGAAAGTTTTGGGGAGGCCACTCCTGCTGGTTTCTTTATTTATGGCCTCAATCGTGCTCTAAAACGTATGCTATCAACATTTGGATTTCTTATGAACTC
Source organism: Araneus ventricosus (assembly GCA_013235015.1). Classification (NCBI taxonomy): domain Eukaryota; kingdom Metazoa; phylum Arthropoda; class Arachnida; order Araneae; family Araneidae; genus Araneus; species Araneus ventricosus. The sequence continues at coordinate 298,653 of BGPR01000567.1, read as the reverse complement.
AAGTTTCTTCTCTTCTTGTTTGCCTTAAACAGCGATTTTTAATTCTAATCACTTAAAATTTTTCATATCAAATTCAGAACTGGTATTTTTTATGTTTCTACATAACTATCCTTCGTTTTGAATTTCTGGCAATTAACTCTCTGAACCCAGCTAGAGTGAGAATTCCAGTACCTCAAAAACTGAAGTAAATCTTCGTTCACGAAAGTAAAATGAAATCCTTCCTCTCTTTACAGAAATTCCAGGAGGACGACACAAAGGTTGGGCGATCAATTGTCAACAAAGAAAGGAACTACTTTTCTCGCGTAAAATTCACTCAGGCGCCTGAAATCGCCCGAGTCCGGCCTCTGTCGGGCGATATCAGGCGGGTTAGAGCTCATAGAGTTAAAAAGGAATCTCGTCAAAAATAGCATTTTAAAGATGATTCTATTTACAGTAAATGTTTTTTGTTTCAGAAATTTAATTTCTATTCATGAATAAAAAAAATGCATTATGACATAAAGAAGGGATTTCTTTTAAAATGCTAGGACAAAAATAAAAAATAATATGGTTTTCTATAAAGTCTCAAGTTATTGAATATTACATCTTTCACTATGAAATAGAGGGCTCTATTTTAAAGAAATACTAAAGAATAATGAAGTTAAGATATCACTGCTTCCTAAAATATATTTTTGATATTTTATTTAGATTATAATATGTATAATAACTTTTCTCACCAGAAGTTAAAATGAAGACAAATGTTTTGATCAATTTATATGTTAAGCTTTTCGCTCCAGTTAATCGAAATTACAATAACAGAGAATTAAATTCAAAAACAAAATTGTTTCAGGGAACCTGAATCATGCCAGGGATATTGCTGAGTTCACACAATTGACAGCACTGGTAAAGCACGTATTGCTGTATTTATATTTTTTTAAAAGAGTTGTGAACCCGGCATTTTCTACTCAAGTTTTAGTTAATAAGCGCTTGGAAATAAACGTCTATTTTCAATTTTGTAAACGCAGTGTTGTATCTTGATTTAAACTACTTTCTGTTGAGTCATGGACTCAGAAATATGTTTGCTTAACAATTTGACCAATTTTACTTTTTTAAAAGGTGATACTTTAATTAAATTTAGCAAAGATTTCGGTGAAATATTGGTATGCTCCAACAGATATGTTGATGATTTCTTGATTCAAAACAATTCCGCTATTAGAAACATTACGCTACATACCCTTAAAACTGTTAATTACCATGTGTTTTTAATTTATGCACGCCTAACTATAAAATATATAATAAAACATCATTAAATTATTTTCCTTCTCAAATATATTTTAATCATGAAACTATAACAGCTAGACGTAGGGAAATTAAGACATTCATTAGTTTTTTAAAAAATTTGTCGGATAAAAATGTTAACTATAGGACTTAATATAACTGCCTTTCTCATAAAATCCAAAATATTTTAATACGATTTGCTTCCCTTCATAAATTACATTTATTAGATTGGGTTAAACATTTCATACAGAAAAATCATTTAAAATGTCTCATGTTAAAACTAATTTAGATATTTCTATTCCATTTATGAATTAAAAAATTGTTTATGGAATAAGATGTGGGATTATACTATGATGTTAGGAAAAAATAAAACTTATTTCAAGAAAGACTTCAATTAAAGTAAAGCATATCCTTGTTAATGTTGTAAGTAAAAGAGAAGTCATACATTTTTCGAGAAAGAAATGGCGGAAGTGTAGCTCACAAGAACTGAAGTCTATATATCTGTTCTGAGCAAGTTAAATATAAAGTAATTAAGTTGGAATTAACAGAAAATAAAATTGTCTCGAAGCAATTAAAAGCTGTGCATATTTTAAATGATTTACTAATGAAGGAAAGGAATCTCAGTGCTTTTCACTTAAAAACTGTTTTGTGCTAATCAGTGAAGTTCGTTTATGTAACAATATCATTTATTTAAAAGATTTTTCTCGTATTTTAATTTATTCCAAGAATATTTTAATCATATGCATATTCTAGAGTAAAGAACAAGAATAAATATCTCATTAAAATATTCGTGTTTCTTTGCATCCTTAAATATAATCTAGTCACGAAACCATACATGTAAGCTCGAAGTAAATAAATCTATAGATTGTTGTAGTATGCTTTTTGAAAATGATTTTAATAATACTAAGTTTAGAGTTTTATGGAGTTCTTTCACGCTTAATTTATAGCACATTTTTATATAATTGTTTTTCCTGAACATGCGATGATTTGAAAATTCCATTAATTGAATATACGAATAGAATACTAGCAGGATTAAAAATTTATTTCACGTATTGATATTAATATATTTAATGGGAAAATATTTATTGAAAATAAAATCATGCATTATTAATGCTACATTACAGAATGAATTTATTTGTTCGTTATCATGCAAAGGATAATTTCGGAAAACAGATTTTAATTCAATTATTTCGAACTGCTCTTATTTGTTTTCGATTATAGGCATTTATATTTAAAAACATCTTGTTATGGATATATTCACGCACACATGTTCGAATCATATTTAATTAAATAATTTTCTTTGTATCCTCTACATAACAATTTTTTTATACCTACTTATTATTATTATATTTGCATAAATGTATCCTTCAAGTATATGTAATGAATTCCTGACAGTAAATGAGGAGTTGGAATCTTAATTTATAAAAGAAAAATATTGCTTAGATTTTGCCAAATACATAGAATTAATGGTATGCATGACGTCGTAGTAGGATGTTTCCACAGAATCAATTATTGTTGTTTAAAGGGGATTTTCAATATCCAATTGAATAATTGTACAATATTTAGAAATTCTCCGTGGTCTAAAATGCGTAGTATAAAGTTTCGTCATTTGAACATGTATTTTAAAACAGCACTTTG
>BGPR01000567.1:269987-295531 GCA_013235015.1 Araneus ventricosus | reverse complement strand
AGACAAAAGGTGAGACTAAAAGACAGGAAAGCGTAGAAATTGCTAAGAGACAAAAGGTGAGACTAAAAGACAGGAAAGCGTTCCCTCAAATTGTCTAACTCAATATAAGAGACGAACTCAACTTCGAGATGCGCTGTCATTTTTCATTTTGAAAAATCACCTTCACTAAACTCGTACCGGAGAAAAGCATCAACAGCTTTCGGAAGTGGATGGAAGGAGAATAAAAAAATGATTGAAAAAAATTGAAAGCACGGTGAGAAAAATAATAGCTGTGGGTTTTGAAAGAAATCGATAGAATTTTGTGTTAGTGCCTACTATTTTAAGTAGAATTTCATTCTAAATATAGATGGAATTTTGTTTCTCACCAATAATAATAGGACACAATTTGTATATTAAGATTGATTTAGAATCCAATAGAGTTATTTTTTATGTCTTGTTTCCTAAATTATTCTACATCTATGCACATAATTTCTGTTACTGCGTTACCCGGTTGTATAATCCATTCAGCATAATAAAATTCCATCATGAAGTGAACTCCATGATTGAGTAATGTCCATGGAATTTTACATTTTTAATTATCAAAAACATAAAAAATATCTCTTTTACCTATTCTAGGTTTCCTGTTTGTGACGCATTTTTGAATGAACTGAATACATTTGGTTAATAAATACTTACAAAGTAAGAAATTTCATATTATTTTTTTTCTTTCTATTCCCTACCTCATTACTGCCATTAGAATTTCTTTTTATACTTTTAGTATTTTGTTTCTTAATAACAAACCGCTCATTGCAATTCCAAATTAAACAAATTATAAGCAAAAGCGTGTATCCGTTTTACACCCAACATCCGCTTGTTTTACACTCTGATGCACAAATGGAATGAAAATATATTTCTTTATTTGTTGCCATCACATTTTCTTTTTCTGTCATTGAGCATTCATTAAAATGAATCGCATTTTTATACATGTTAGAAACATTTAGCGTTAACAAGTGAAAATTGTCCTTGTTAGATTTCTTTACGAATCTTTGAAATTACGCAAAAAGTATTCTACGTCATGTCAGCAAATGGTTCTAAATAATCTTCTAATGATGAATTTAATTGAATAGCTCAGGTTTGTTTGGTAATCTCTAAAGTATTATTTATTATTTTTACATTTTAGCAATTAAAAATGCCAAATATGAAACATTTTTTAAATGATTCAGTTCGAAATTAACTAATTAATTAATAATTTAAGAATGAAATAGTGACGAAGAAAAAGATAGTTGTTTTCTTATTATCAATTTATTCATTTCGTTTTCACTTTTAATTTAATTTTATTGTGAAATCTATATGATATAAAAATTCTTCCGTTTGAGATAGAATTGCAATAAAATTATTTATATTCTCATGAGTTTTAATTCTCTATTTCATATAACAATGCCTAGTCCCAATGTGCTGCAACAGTGTCCTGCAAAGTAATTACGTGTCCTTATCTTTCCAATTTATTATTAAAGACTAGCCGCCTACGGCGACCAGCTTGTTCGCCGGGAATATAATTTCTGTTAATAATATTCTGTTCTTTGTCTGCATGAACATCCCTAATGGAGTATAGTAACTGTTTGTATCATGTAGCATGCAATTGCCTGTTGTCGACATCAACTTCACTCTCTTATTCCTCTTGCAAAATATGCATTCGATTTTAATTTTAAAATTTCGCTGAAAATTTTATTTCCTGCAGCATATTAACTGTATCAAATTCTACTGATTAAAACATATCGTTAAACATTAAGATATTACCTTAGTTTTCAACATTGAAACAGAGACACGCAAATAAATATTTATTTAAACAATGAAAATGGTTTGAATTGCGTTGCAACAATGAAAAGTATCGTTGTAAAAAATGCCAAAATATATTTTTAAAAGGTTATTAAAATTAAAGAAAATATTTTACAGCAACTTAATTGATATCATTAAAAAATAATTATTTGCGCTTTCAGATGGTGTAAAAATGATTTTTGTGCTGTAATATTTTCGAACGTTATTAAGGAAAACGACAAAATGTCGATTATGTTTTAATTAATTAAAATTCTAATTAAAATTTTAAAAAAACGACTCCGAGGTGCACATTCCCTGCCTCCAAAATTGTTCGTGCGAAATTTCGTTGCGTTAAGTCCAGCGGTCTGCCATGTAGAGAGCCAACACACACACAAACACACAAATTCTCCTTTATTATTAGTAGAGATAGAGATAAACCTGATCCTATTCGCGATTAAAATTTCTCGAATGAGAAATGACTAGAACCCTGTCGTTAAAAATTAAACTCAATTTCCTGCTCTAGGCATGTTTATTTCTCTTCCTTATTACTTTTGTGAACAAAGTGCTGCGTTGTCTGTTATAAATTACTTTCTTTGAGCGGACGTTTAATACTTTGGTTCTTCACGCCCCAATGTTCTGCTCACTCCCACGTGCATTGCGCAAGGAAGAAACTTAGGGAAATGTGATTTTCCTTTTCATTTTAAGCCTTCGAACGTTTCTGCCTTTATTTTGAATCATTAGTTTTGATGAGAATAAGAATGTGTTAGCTTGTCAACGCTTTTGGATCATTCGGAAAATCTAACATTCATGTTTGAAATTAACTAATAACTTGGTAAGGGGATATTTTTTGAGCTAATCAAGCCAACTAAGAGCAAAAATAAAAATTTGTTGTAAAAACTTTTGTTGAAGGATGCATTAAAATAAATAAAATAATTGTAATAATAAAATAATTGTAATGTATTTATTTTAATGCTGGTTTAATACATACAGTAGAACCCCGGTAATCCGGACACGCGCTAATCCGGAACCCTCGGTAATCCGGATGGTCCCTGGAGAATGATGCAAACCCGAATCCTGCGCTGATCCAACCCATGGATCAGAATGTTATTCAATATATCAAGCTGGGATATCGCAAGTTGCTTCTTACGACGATTCTCAATGATCCTCTGCACAATGAAAACTTGGAAAAACACAGACAAATGCAAATTTCAAAGATGTCCTGTTCAGTCTTGCTAACTGGGCATCTGTGTCTACATTGCTGATCAACAAGTCGTGGAAAAATTTGATTCCCAATTTTATTGATTCGGTAAGCTCCATCAAAATTTCTCATTCTGAGGCTAGGGCGGCACTCAACACTTCATTACAGTGGGCTGAAGAGCAAAATTTTGAAGCACACGGAAATTATGCTCCTCAGACGTTTAAGAGACCGCGCATTTGAATTAGAATTTGTAACGGCCGCGCAAAGAAAAATCTCTGACTTTTTTGGACACTGATTATGTTCATTCACTTGCGTATGTAGTAATTATGTATGTGCATATCATGTTCATACTGTATCGTGTTCATTCAATTTATCCATGCAATGTTAGTTCATACAAATATACCATAGTACCTATATATACAATTTTTGAAAAAAGTGTTTTACGTTATCTTTTAAAAACCTCTCTAATCCGGAAATCCCTCTAATCCGGACGTCCATGTGCCTGAATTCGTCCGGATTACCGGGGTCCTACTGTACTGGTTTAATTTTTAAGACGTATTTGAAGTTAAATGTCTTCTCTTCAGCCATTGAAATAAATGAACGGACGAAGCCTCACATTTTGTTACTTAAACAAGAAATAATGAACAAATTACATCAATTTTTTCAAACAACATAATTTAGATCAAAATGATTATAAAAAGAAAAGAATTATCAATGAATCGAAAGATGTAGAGAGATGAATTAGTAGGTAACAGTGTTATTTATGTACTATGTAATGTAATGTAATGTATACATTGTCAAATTAGAAAGTAAAAATTTCGCAAGACATTTTTTTATAGAACATATGGAATTTGAAAAGTAATTTTTATATAATTTTATTTAAAGTAATCTTACACCGAACTGCGATTTTCCTTTTATTTAAAATTGCAATCATATCTTAATATCGGGAAAAGGAAAAAATTATTTTACGATTTATATAGTTTTATTAATTTATTTAATTTTTATTTTACATTATTATATAGTTTTCTTTAAAGTAATCTTACACCGAACTGCAATTTTACTTTTGTTTTAAATTGTAATGATATCTTAATATCGGGAAAAGGAAACATTTATTTTACAATTTATATTTTTTATTCATTATTATAGTTTTATTAATTTATTTAATTTTTATTTAACATTATTATATAGTTTTCTTTAAAGTAATCTTATACCGTACTGAGTTTTTCATTTTATTTTAAATTATAAGGATATCTTAATATCGGGTAAAGAAATAATTTATTTTACAATTTTTAGAGTTTTTATTCATTATTATAGTTTTTATTAATTTTTATTTAAAATAGGTATATAGTTTTCTTTAAATTAATCGTATACTGTTCTGAGTTTTTCATTTTATTTAAAATTATAAGGATATCTTAATATCGGGAAAAAAAACATTTATTTTACAATTTTTAGAGTTTTATTCATTATTATAGTTTTTATTAATTTTTATTTAAAATAATTACATAGTTTTCTTTAAAGTAATCGTATACTGTTCTGAGTTTTTCCTTTTATTTAAAATTGTAATGATATCTTAATATCGGGAAAAGGAAACATTTATTTTACCATACATAAAATATGCAAAACTCATTAATACATAGCGAAAAGTCGACAGAAACGGGAGGATGATATTTTAGGATGTTCTAATTCTCTGTCCATTTACTTCTATGTAAATCTTGACATTCACAAGTGTTATGTAAGACTATAATCTCTAGATTGTATTTATAGTATGATTTGCGGATAATCAAGACTTCATAAACAGCTTCATTTTAATCTTCGCACATTGATCTTCCAGTTCAATGCAGTACTAGAGGCTGTTTGAAGCGAAGAAAAAACATACCATCAATCTTCAACTTTCGTCAAGAAGTCCTCTACCGGCGAGTTTCGCTTCCTTTGTCCAAAATAAATGGCGTCGTCAAGATCTTATCCGGAATTCCGGAAGACTGAAACGATTACTTTACGGTCGTTTTCAACGGACGCACGATGCTCGTCGGTAGTTCTGCAATCTGAATTCTTTTTCGAAGGACTCTGGTGAGTAGTTTAGGAGAACACAGATTGTCAGTGCTAAAGTGACCTGACACCTGGAACAGTTTCGAATAACGGATGGCTGCCTAAGATAAAAAAAAAGTTTCTCATCTGTCAGGAATTTGAAAAAAAAAATTCTAGCTTTTTCCTATTTCCTACAAGCACATGATTACAACAGATTAAACCAGCGGGACTGGTCTCCCCTAAACTTTCTCGTATACTTCCCAAAAAGGTGTCATTTTCCCTCTAACTTGGGTTGCCATACGTCCCATATACTATTTGTCCGTTTGCTTCCTGAACTCTGAGTCATTATTATTTTAAAATGATCTGCGCCCATTTTTATGATTATGTGTAAAAGGAAAATTATGACAATTAAAAAAATGCGTAAGTTCTCAATTTTTACGCGGACTGAGGTACCACAACTTTATTTAAAGTTTCTGAGAACGAAATCTTTCTACATTTATCACACAAAATTTCACCATACCTTCGATCTGGAGAATGTCAGAACGAAGTTTCGGGTTCAGGGGGTTGCCATAATTCCCGAAGCTACAATTTCCTTCGTAGACCGCCAAGGTCAAAAGCCAACTATTCTAACTTAAGTAAAATAAGCGAAACGCTCGCCAACAGACAGTTGCAATGTGCATTTTGAACCAAATATGCAATTTGGACAACTTTTTTTCAACGGATTGAAACGAAATTTGAGCACAGATCTATAATTAATATTAGCAAACTTCATACCATTTTTTATTTATCTAAGCCAAAGGGTTTAGGAGATATAAATTTTACAAGTATGGGATTATACAGACCTACAGACAGTCAACCCTTTGACGGATTTGGCCCAAAATTTTATACGGACCTACATTCATGATGATAAAACTGTGTACCAAATGTTATTCATCTAGCTATTCAAGTGTTTCAGTTATAGTGTTCACATGACAGCGGACAGACAGACAGGCAGATTTCCCTTGGGCGGATTTTGTCCAAAATTTGACAGAAACCTACAATTTATGTTTAAAGACCACATACCAAATTTCATCTCCGTAGTGCTAATAGTTTTCGAGTCATCGTGTTCACAGACAGACATAATTCCCAAATTGTGTTTTTCGGACTCAGGGAGGTCTAAGACGTAGAGATTCGTCAAAACCTCGAGTTCGAATTTTTTGACATTACAATACTTTCTCTTTGTATACTTCGTATGCGAGACAGTAAAAATAAAAATAATGATATCTAGATATAACTGAAAGAAATTAGATTCTGGAGAATCCTCTTTCCCAACTTTTAGTAAACACAGAATATTGGTGTGCCCATTGTGTAAATCATAATATCCTATGATAATGATTAATAATGTCAGTTGAATATTTTCCCCGTTGAATATTAATGATTTAAGATAACTTTCAGCGCGTGCTATTTTTTTTTGAACGGTAAAGTAGCAAAATAACCTCGTGTTAGTTGAAAGAGTGGATGAGGAGAGAACCGAACTACTAAACATCCTAAATCTTCTTTATGATAGAGAGGAAGTGCTACAGAATGGAGTAAACTCACGTGAAGTCATAATAACATAATAAAGACAGAAACATAGAAAAAAATATTTTACTAAAATTTAGAAAAAAATCCATCCTTTAGCTTAAAAACTTTTTTAAATCTTATGCACCTGCATCTGGTATGTCAACATTCAATAGATTTCATGTAAAACGCATGTTCCAAAGCTTCTGAATTTATTACAATATCATCTTAACCAGTCACTGACCAAGAAAACAGTCCATCTAAATATAATAATCAAATATCAGTAATGTCTTTTCTGATTTCAAATCTACTAGCTCTTTCAGATCTGATGTATTTTGACCGTATGTTTCCCTCTAGACAAAGGGCGTTTGATAATTTTCATGATTTTTTAAAAACACCTCTGAAGATGAATATATTAAAAAAATATTTGAAATATCAAACTCTTTTATTCTCAATGAAGAAAATATTTAAATGTACAAATAATTAATATTTAATAGTAAATTATTGAACTAAGCATGTTTTAAAGGAAAAAAAGTTTCACATAAGAAAACAATATTTTTTAACATAAAATTTTCAATAAACAAATGAAATCATACTTAAAAATTGTACAAATATCTAAAAATAGCTTTCATTTGTAATTAGCATTATTAAGAAAATTTTCTTTAGTATAACACATTTTAAAGCACGAATTTGCACAAAGAGCAACACTACAATGTTCGCAACAATTTTTCCAATTGCTTCTTAGATTTACTGCTGCAAACCTTACAAATTCAAATTGGTTTCTTTTCTTTTCTCCCGGAGGTACTGGTTTTGGAAAGTGTCTTGAAAAATGTCTGTCAAATGTTGTTGTAGTTTGACATTTTTTAAATAAACACTTTATCCCTTGTTTCGACCAGTTTCATGGCGATTTCTCTTACACAGTTGCTCAGTTGTATTTTTTCAACTTTGAATTTAAGATCGAAACAAATAATAAAACAAATAATGTAGAAGTAATTTCAAAAACATTATCCTTCGCATCCTTCCAAATGTCTCATTTTGCTCCAATTCAGGACCACAAAAGAAATAATGCAGAAGCAATTTCAAAATTTTGAAAAATCACATCCTGTCAAAAGTTGCATTTTGATGCAATTTAGGAGAGCAAAAGAAATAATGTAGAAGCAATTTCAAGATTTTGATTAATCGCATCCTGTCAAATGTCTGCTTTTGCTTCAATTCTAGACAACAAATCTAATAATGCAAAATCAACTTCAAAATTTTGAAAAATCGCATCTTGTCAAATGTCTCATTTTGCTCCAAGTCAAGATAATAATACTTTTAATTTTACAAATGATATCTTCTATCGGTGGTAATGGAAAATCACACTCCCCTTTTGGATCTGACCTGAATATATGGATAATCTTCCAGAGGGAAAAAGCAAGTCTTAAATCACAGAAATTCGGCACTGATGTTTGAATGAGGGTTTTGTGTGCATCTGTAAGTGTCATTCTGGTGTATATGAGTGGAATCTTCAGTGATATATCAACAGATAATTTCCAAACTAGCTTCACAGTCAACTGATGTAGTGAAGAGGGAGACATTTGAATCGTTTGATTTTAAAATAGGACTTCTGATACCTATAAAATTTCACAGGAGAAGAAAAAAAACGAATGGGCTATAAACAGCTTTGAAATCAGGGTTCAAGATATCTCTAACGTGTTTTACAGTAAAAAATGAACCTATTAAAAAGTGGCAAAAATATTACGATTATTAACTTTAGCAATAATTTAAATTTAAATTTTGATTGATTTTATAATTTCGCTTTCAATACCAAACAGTATAAAAATTCCATAATTTCAGGGAAAATTATTTTAAGCCAGAAATATCAATGAAACCAAATTAAATTTCAAAACTTATTTATTTGCAAGTAATTTAAATTTAGAAAGTTATTCATTTTTTAAGTAAAATTCATATTTAAAAAATATCAGGGAAATAATCATTATAAAGGCAGGAATATCAATGAAACTCAATTAAAATTCAAAATTTAGTTATTTGTGAGTAAATTTAAATTCCGAAATAAAATTAAATAAATTTTAAAATTTATTCGTTTTTAACTAAAATTCATATTTAAAAGCAAAAAATATTAAAAGTAAAAAAATGGTATAAATGAATTTTAATCCCCTTGAGGGTTACTTGAAGATCCTCATGGGTAGGTTTAGGTATTTTGTCAAAAGGAATGGTGTTCTTCTAGAATGTAATTTATAGTTTTTCATATGCCATCTATTTTGCTTGTAACAATCATTCTTCTGCTCGTCACTGGTTTAGTAGGCAAATCTTGAATTTATTTCTCTGTTTCTCAAACGAAATTAGTTATCTTAGGAAATGAATGACGAACATTATGTTGACATATGTCCTTGCAAATGGCACTCAGGACATAGAACTGGTGCACTTGAAATGATGAAACTGTGAAATTTTAAATGACAGTTTTTTGTTCTTTTGTCGCATTTTTCCCGTAAGAGGCGTTGTTCAAGCTTTTTTTACTTTCTCGTATACAAAGAGAAAGTATTGTAATCGTCAAAAAATTCGAACTCGAGATTTTGACGAATCTCCACCTCTTAGACCAACTTTTGGAATTATGTCTGTCTGTGTGTCTGTGAACACGGTAATTCGAAAACTATTAGAGCTACGGGGATGAAGTTCGGTATGTGGTCTTTAAACATAATTTGTAGGTTTCTATCAAATTTTGGACAAAATCCGTCAACGGGAAGTCTGTCTGTCTGTATGTCCGAAGTCATGAGAACACTATAACTCAAAAACTTGAATAGCTAGATGGATAAAATTTGGTACACAGTTTTATCGTCATGAATGTAGGTCCGTACAAAATTTTGGGCCAAATCCGTCAAAGGGTTGAGTGTATGTCGGTCTGTATAATTTACTATTGAAACCAATCCGTTATCTCCACACGCATGCGTATTAGAAGCAATCTTTTGTGCAGGCGAAAGGAGAGAATTACGTCAGTTTGTACTCGAGACGGCAAGAGTGAAACCTAGAAGTTGCGATAGATATGCGTTTTAATCGGTGCACATCGCTTTGAATTTCTTTCTTTACCTAGCTATTTTTCAATCACTATAATGCAAAACCTTCCGATAGTCATTGGATTCTGGATAACAGTAGGTTCCAATTTTTTTAGCCACGCGGGGGAAGGAGAAATGGCAACTTTTCGGGGAAGTATACGAGAAAGTTTAGGGGAGAACACTCCCGCTGGTTTCTTGTAACATGCATACTGGGTCATCTGGCGTTGAACAGCACAAATGCACCTGAAGAATAGCAGGGAATCGGTTTTATGACAGCATGAACACCACTCCAAGACTATAGCGTATGATGCACCCTCCTGCTACAGTCAAGGTCAAATGGCTTGGTTCTAATTTAAAATAATTCAACTGTTTTTCATGTCGCCTTTTTTACTTTAATGAATAATTTTTTGTTGTCAAATTTGTTTGATCCCTTTTAATTCAAAATCGGTTATATGATCTGTTATATAAGTAATAAATATATGGATACAAAAGTGATTTTCTGTTTATACAAATAAAAGAAAAGTTTAAAATAACAAAATACTTCAAGACTTTACTGACTTAAAACGCAATTAATAAATATGTGTAGATGAAGTTAAGTGAATTAAGTATTTAAAACTTATAATTATCAGAAAATTAGATACATATCCAGCCATACTCTTCTATAAACACCTAAATTAACTAGCAGAAAATTCCTGGATATGTAAATGGGCATACTCAAAAAGCAGTTAGTGAATTTAAATATTCATTAAATATTAGTGATCGGAAGTTTCGAATGTTCGTCCGAATTATTCAAATGATCAAATAGGAAAATTTAAATTTTTTCATTGTCATCGTGATTTTTCTCCATAAAATGTCACAAACAAAATTGTATGAGGAAATCCAAGTAATTTTCTGAAGAAAGCAATTAGCAGAAAAAGTTTGAAGAGAACAAATTTTAAGAGAGCACAATACATTCTTAACATATTTTTTTATTTCAAGTATTATTGAAAAAGTATTGACAGTACTGAAATTTGGCATTCAAATCAAACCAAACTAGAAAATAAAAAAATAGCTTGATCAGCATCTTGATTTAAAATTTAATTTTAAAAAATCTATTTTTTAATTCCCCAATTCATTTTTATTCAAATTTTATTTGTAAATCTACTGAACTATATCACACAAAACTGTGCGTAGGTTTCAAGATACATCTAAAATTAAATTTAACACAATTTTAACTGTTAGAGATAGTAAAAAATGAGGATGTTTAGCAGTATCTCATTTTTTATCTTGTATATAAAAAATCTAAACAATTCAATGCTTATTGCACGCTCACTTCTATCACACATATAATGATAAACCTATATAATAAATTAAAAGCATTTTTCCATATAGGAAAATATAACTTAGCATTTTTAAAACATGGAGAAAAAGCCATTTAAAGTTGTCTTTTGTGAATATATTTTATTTGTCATCGAATATATAATCTAAATAACTTCTGATGTGTTCAAGGTACAATTTTAATATTTTCCTGTAGTGAATAGTAGAGTAAGATCAAGGAAATCTATACTTATAAAAGGCAATGTTTGTGCGTGCGTGCGTGTCTGCGTGCGATGTCCAGACGAATCTATCGCACTTACAACCTTGAAATTTGGCACACAGGTAGTCGTAATGGTGACTGAATGCACCTCGAAGCCGAAATTTTAAAATTTAATCTATAACATTTTTTATTTAATGTTTTGTGTTGTTTTGGTTGATTTTTCGCACTAATTTCTCAATAGAATGGTTTTGAATAATTGTACGACAAAAATGGATACACCATCGGAAAAAGGACGCGATTTCCGTTCTAATGAAGTTAGTTTTGAATTTCTAACGTAATTTACTGAATTTTGAGAATTTTTTTAAAAAATAGTCAGTTTTGCCATCTAAATGTTAGTTTTGTTTTTAAAATTGTTGCATCCGACTTTCTAATAACACTATTATTTTCAATTTTCCTCACCTTATAACTAGAACGGTTCTGTCGGATTTAAAACAAGAACGATTAAAATACCTTTTACCGTTTTTTAAATTAATTTTTTTCTGGGCCGTTGAGATTTATTTTTCTCGATCGAGTTCCTCGCGCGGCACTTCTTCGGAACGTTGCTGCCAATTTTGGTTGGCGGACGCGCAGGATACGTCATGACCATCACCTGAATGAATTATTTAGATTATTATTTTCGGATTGAATTTTAATATTCTTTCTGTATAATAATCATTTTCAGGTTCCAATTTTGTAATATTGTTTTGGATTAACGTACTCTGTACTGTAGGGCGAAAAAAATAAGCAGGAAAATCAAAAATGTGTATCTTTTGTTTTCAAAACTTTTTCATGTCATTGTGGGCGGGTTTTTTTTTCATTAATTTTGTTAAAGGGCTGATTCCAAGGGCAACGCCGTGCGCGTACTGCTAGTAAGGCAATAAAAGAAAAATAGATATTAGAATACTTCGTGCCTTTAAGAATTCAAATGTCTCCATCCCTCCGGCAGGCCCAGAATTCCTCCAGCGGGAAAAGAAAAATAACTATTTTACCATTTATGTATTGCAGGAAGAGACTTCTGGCTTGAATGACCTTTCTTGTTGGTGTATTGTATTCCAAATAGTCCATTCCATGCTATTCAGGATTCCTTTTGAAAACGTCAGAAATATGCTTTATGCTCCCCATTTCCTCCATTGAATGAATGGAATAAAAAACTCAAGTATGGACCGACTGAAATTCGTTTCCCGGTTGTTTTAGAAATGCCATCGAAATCTGATATTTCTATCCGGATATTGATACTAGTTTTTTGAATCAGTGTAATATCGATATAAAAGAATATCAGAATGCAATATTTTGCAAGGATACTGCATTTTTGGAATAAAAATCGCAATATTTTCCTTACAATCTCTTAAGAACCTCCCTAGAAAGGCTCTAATGGAAGGGCAATAAACTTTTCTCCATGTTCATGGTAAATGCATGTTATTATTCATGGTAATGCATTTTCACGTCTAACTAGATGTGAAAAGCAACTTTAAGTTTGGAGAATAGAAAATAAAGAAAATTTTACAGACAATTTTGAAAAAAACATTGATTAATTTCTTTTTAATATTTTTAGCTGTAATAATTGAGAAGATGTAATGATTTCATATAATACCTGATAATGCATTTTAGGTACAGTAAGATTTAAATTAACGTAGAGGAAATGCGCTAACAAATATTGATTTATTACTGATTATGTTCCGATTGCGTACTGAAAACATGCAACAGGTAATGAATGTTGAGACTGGGAAAAAGTTGAAAGAGTCACTAAAGCTTCCGTTGGAAATTTCAGCGGAATGCCGGATAATTTCGAAAGTTTGCCTTTACACTCGCCGCCGCTGTAACCGCACATAACTATAACTAGAAACTGCTTAGTTTAGTTAAATTATCTGTATCGATACAGGAACGTCCCAAAAGTCTCCTCAAGCAAAAGAAGATGGCCATCCGAAACGTCCGAATACACTGCGAAATTCCCACCTCCTTTCGTTAAGTGTGATTAATTCCTCACCCTCAGAGCGCGCTTTCTTCTTTAGAGTGGCTCGTTCAGATGTGTTTGGGGAAGAGGGGAGTTTTCTTGCGATTCGGACAATGCCAGCTGCCATTGAGGTTTTTGAGAGGAAAAGTTAATTTCCCTTATCTTTTAAAGAGGAACTCGGGTGTTCCTGTATTTTGAGGTTCCTCTATTCCAATGGTCTTAGGAATCAGAGGGCTATATTACGTCCCAATTTGAAGGCACTCGAGGGCTATTTTGGGGCAGACTTCGTAATTTTCGACAGCCGTCAGATGATGAAGACGACACTTGCTCTGACATCTCCCTTTTCAGAACAGTGCGAAGACGTTTCGACCCACGTCAGATTTAACATATACCAGACCCATAAGTGTGTCGGATTTTGTCTGTAATCGGGTTTTGAGCTTGGAGCTCTCCGGCTCCCAGCAAGCAATCTCGGGCTCAAACTGTAGTGAAATCGGAGGCTGTATGTTCTATCGCCACATAATAAATTTCATCCATTTATCGATTAGTCATTTCTACACTAGGGCCAAGGTGGACTAGTGGTAAAGTCTCGGTGTTGGGGTCGGAGAGTTCCGGTTTCGAAACCGGATGCCACTGAAGATACGTCTTGTATGTGGATCTGATTGTAGCTAAATCTGACGTCGTGAGTCAAGCGCCCTCTCGCTTGTGTGGTGCGAAAGTTTGAAGAGGCTTGCTCAGGTGCCCTCCTCGTCATGTGACAGCGGTTGAAAATTACGGGATCGGTCCCAAAATTGCCCTCGTTTGGCTCTGTACTATATTCATCTCTCTATTTTCGTATATCCTCTAGCTCATCCAGGTGATGTTCACGGTCATGCATATGTATGCGATTCTGCGTTATGTGCTTTCTACCTTTCCTTCACAGTGTATGCGTGGAAATTTGAAGCATTATGTATATTCGTAATTTAATTGCACAAAGAAATTTTCAATCTGTCTACAAACTGATCATCCCTTTAACATAGAATCAAATATGATTTTCTTTATTTTTGAAAGCATAAAAACACTTCGGAAAAGGGTCTGTGAAAGAACATTGAAATCCTTGTATAATATAAGATCGTAATCATTAAGAATCAAACAAATTAATATTTCTGTGGTTTTATTAAAATTGGGATGTTCTTTAATTTAAAACAGGGGATAAGGAAATAGCAATAATGAAAAACATGAGCTCTTTTTATATTTTGTTGGAAGCACATCAAAGCAAGTTGTCTGGGCACTGAAAAGGTTTTCCTAAGCCTTATTTCTTCTATTTTACTATTTTTCTTGACGCCTCAGTCTTGGCATTGGAAGATTTTATCTCTTCTGTTCGGTGGTGTCTCATCCAATCACTGTCTTGTCTCTTCGATTTTGTAGCTCATGCGTTGATCTTTCTCATTCTCGCTTTATTTGCTTTGTTGAAAATAAAATGAAGTTATCATCTGTCAAAGACTGAGACAAAAAGGATGTGTCTGAATTCGTTGTTTGTTCAATATCTAGAGAAAAGTTTTATTTTACAACTCTCTTCTTTAGAAAAAAAATTCTAAAATTGCTATTCTTATGTCTTTCAAATATGTTCTTCATTCAAGAAGAAACGAATACAAGCGTATTACAGAAATAACACGGAACTGTAAAACAACTGAAAATAAATCCACACATGTTTTTAATATGATGCTGCCAAAATGCGGGTATTTTTTCATATTTAAACTAAAATAGTTAAGTTTATTATTCAAGCTTCTGTATTATTCTCATATCTGAATTAAATTATCGTTTCACAGAATACACTAATATTTTAACAGAACTTCGCATTTTCTTGAGAATTAGTAAGGAAATAACTAAATTGCATTATTAGTAAATTAGTTATTAGTAAGAGAATGCGGAATATAATAAACCCATAGTTTCTATTGCATATTTTTATTTAGAAAAGATCTGTAGGATATTTAGAAAGAGCTTTTCTGATTAACTCGAGCAATACTGAAGTGAACTGACAGTCTCTCAACTTTTTTTGATGCACAATATTGTCGCGACAAGCATCCGTAGGAAAATTGCAGGACATTGAGAGAGTGTTTTTCTGATTAACCTTTAACAATTCGCTAGTTAATCTGAAGTGCATTTGCACTCCAAATACTTCAAATTTGTATTCTTTGATTTACCCCCCTAAGTAGTATGCCCGGACATTTTCCGGGCATCGAATTTCCATAATTTTAAACTTATAAACTGAAACAAAGTCGTTCACAGACGTTGTAAATCGATGCGAAATAAATCCAAAAACATTTGAACTGTCCTTTAGGTTATCAAATGAATTAAATGTCACCGCATTTTCAGAGTAGAAGGTGTCATCTAATTAGATAGTTGAGAAAACGAACCGGTTAAGGGGTTAATAGGAAATGCTATTGGTATTTAACCAAACAGTGCTAGTTTTGCTCCTTAAGTGAAGGCATTAATATCATTTTACACAGCATAAAATAACATTTAATGCTAATCTTTGATTGTACGCTTTTTTTAAGTTTAGACCAACCAAATCCTATACAGTCAAACCTGTGTTTGTGCTGTAGATAGGGACCGCATAAAAGAAACCGCACAAAAAATAATCAGAAATTCCATAAATACTTATAACAAATCATTTTTACAACATATTGTAACGGAATAGTCTTGTGGGTGTGCGTGAATACAATCCAATAAGCAGGATTTAAAAAATAAAGCTCTTTATTTTAGAAATATTCCAAGCAAAGAAACGTAGCGCAAGTATTAACACAGCACTTGTAAAAATTCACAACAGAGATTACCAATAAATCTCAACACAGCGCTCAGAGGTTTCTTGTTATCTCACCAGCTTGCTTGCTGATCAAATTCCAACTGCTTCTCCTTGGCTCGAAAGCTTGCCTTTATACTTTTCAACAGGAAGTGACTTCATTACGTAGGAAGTGACGCAATCTCTAGAAAGTTCATGAAACCAGTAGAAATAGGTTGAAAGTTCGAGGTCCTTCTAAAAAATTTCCGTTGTCGCCAAAGTCGCCAACTTTGCCGCCAAGATTAGCATCTCAAGGAAACAACTTTATAGCTTTGTAACAATTTTAGAGAAAATTTCTTCTATGCGGTTAGAGGGATCGCATGAAAAAAAGTCGCAGTTGGAAAAAATTTTTCAAGATTTACGAAATAATGATAAAAAGCTTTCAAGCAAAATAAATTATTAAATTACCTTTAATCTCACTATAAAATGAATCGCGCGAGCCGTGGAAACAAATCTGAACACGAAGCGTATGCTGCTAGCGCGTCGAACGAAAACGATTGAATGTGCAATATCGGGAGACTGTTGATAACAATTGAACATAGCGTCTAAAGACGAACAGCGCCTTACAATGTACATATGTACACCGATAGTAAACATTACAACGGTGTTATAATGCCAACACCGTTGGAATTCATAAAACGCATAAAAGAAATTGCATAGAAAAGGACCGCACATAAACAGGTTTGGCTGTATGTATATATAACTAAAGAATGCAAGTTTCCTTTTATATGTGATGCAAGTTTACCTCTTGAAAGAAAATTGATTTACGTCTTTTTACGTCTTATGAACATCTAATCATGACTATGCACAAAGAAAAACATTTTTGAATATTCCACTGTATAAAAAGAGTACAATCAAGAATATACTGTACAGACTGCATTTTCAGTTTCCTTTAGATGTTACTTTATGAACTGCGCACTATAATACAAGTTGCAATACTTTTTTCCCTTTCATAAGATCCTTAATTTATGTGAAAAATATAAGAAAATGCGTTTTCTAAAAATATGGCAAGTATAAAATCTAAGATGTTTTTATTTCTTTAGAAAAAGGAAACCTAAATTATACCATCAATGATTTCTGGGAAACAAAAAGAACGAACATTTACCATCTCACCCAGAAAATTTGAATAGATGACATATTTTTTCAGTTCATGCCTTTTGTCTTCCTAATGACAATAGAGTTGAAAACAGAACCAATGAAACGGAAAATTTTCAAAAATATGCATAAAAATGTGCGGCTAAAAATCTCAGTTTATGTTTCCAAATTATAAATATCCGTTTGCATAAAGAGATTAGATTCTTTGTTGTAAGATTTCTTTTACGAAAGCATTTTTTTTTTCTTACTCGGATTCTTCTTGCCATTTGTTGAAAAGAATACTGCCTTCATTTTGTGAGGCAACGAAGCGCAAAATTGTTTTGCACAATGCAAATCTCAAGAGCTTTCTTGATGCACGTTACTGGAATTTTATAACCAACTGCAAACAACAAATTTTATCACATGCATTTGAGGGAATGAAAGCAAAATAATTCACACAAATGAGTCGGAAGAAACTCTTTAAGATACCTTTTTCAAGATCATACGCCATGTCGGTAGACTAGTTAAACCTAAGAAACATAAAATGATTAAATTGTTCATAGGTTTAATCATAAAATTATTAAACGTAAGAAGTTTTATTTGATTCCTCCTATTCATATGAACCTATTATTCTATAAGAACCTAGAAGAAGCTAAGTTCCTATGTCTATTAAGGTTTCCGTGCATTTACTTTGTTATTTCAATTTACAGAAGATATTTTGAACCACCGTGTGCAATAGGATAAAATAAAACTAATAACATCCTGCATAAGAATTCTATCCATATATCTTTACAAAATTTTTCTTGTTTTCATAATTACCATTTAGTTTTGATAAAGATATTTTTTGTTACTTGCTTAACCCGGGAACGGGCGCGCAGGGTGTGACATACCCGCGTCCATCTTTTGTTCTGTCTATTTCCCAACCTCTCATTTAAAAGTGGACGAGTCTCGGTATAGCTGAGTGTAGGGTCATGACCTTGGACAGGACAGGTCGACAGGCAAATTCTAAAAATAGAAATCCCAGTATTTTGTGTCTCGGGTATCTTATACCCATTGCGCCCATCCTTGCCAATCAGATTTTTTCCGTCATGGCAGTCAGAGGCCTTACAAATTAGCCACGTTATCTCACGTTCGACGAAGAAATGTAGCGTTTGAGAACTTTGCTTGATACGGTTTCGTCGGATGAAGAATGTTTATTTGATGACGAAGAAGAAATTGATGAGGATGAAGATTATTGTAATCATGACTCATCAACAGACAGTAACACAGATATTGAAGTAGATATAGATTCGTGAAATGAAAATGGTTTTCATGTTGGACGAGATAAAATAACAACATGGAAAAAAAAGAGAAATTTCGAACTAATGTTCAAGTTTCTGCAAAAAATATAATAATGAAACTTCCTGGAAACACAGCTATTTCAAGAGTACGCCGTTACAATCTTGCAAACTTCTGACGTCTGATGAAATGGTGAGAGATTTAGTGAATTGCACTAACATTCACATTGCATCGATTTCAGAACATTTTTCACGAGAACGAGATGCGAAATCTACAACTGAAGCTGAAATGAAAGCGTTTATAGGACTTTTATATATTTGTGGTGTTCACAAATCGTCTCATGTGAACATTACTGATCTTTGGGCAACAGACGGAACAGGAATCGAAATATTCCGCACTACTATGCAATCCGAACGTTTTCTTTTTCTACTCAGATACATCCGTTTTGATGTCATTCGTGATCGCCAGAGCAGAAAAGATACTGACAAATTAGTTCCAATAAGATAATTTTTTGAAAAGTTTGTTGATAATTGCCAGAAATGTTATAAAGTAGGAGATTACCTGAAGATAGATTCCAAAAAGTCTAAAAGAAAAATTGAACCCAGAAAAAGAAATGGAACCTCCTAATAAGAAGGCAAAAACAGTTTACAAAATGTGTGCTGAATGCCGAAATAAGGAGGACGACTGCAAAACGCGATATACTTGTGAAAAATGTCAAATATATATATATATATATGTAGGGAGCATATGGCTTCAGCCTGTAGAAAATTCACGAATTAATTGTAAGTAGTCTTTCTTCGCATTAAAAATGTTACTATATGTATTTTCTACTTTAATTTAGTTATAAAAATTATTTTGCACATCATTTATGATTGTAAGGAGCGATGAAAATCGTTCGGGTATGAGATACCCTGCGCGCCTACTCCCGTTTGTTTTTTTCGTGCGCCTGTTCCCGGGTTAAAAGATTTGTGTTGAAAAAATGTGCCAATTGCAAAGCATAAATGCCATTTCTGCAGAAAACAGAGCCTGAATATCTCAGATAGTAATTTCTGGGAACAGAAACGAAACAACTATTTTCCATTCAGCCATAATAAACGAATAATGAGGAATTGGCTCGAATTCCTTCTTCGATCCTAATAGATATGCAAGAAGGAAAGAAAACAAACTACATGAAAATTTCTCCCATGCACACAGGTACCGTCTCACTTAATGTTTTCAGATAATTCCTGCCTTCTATGAAGTAAAGAATTCATAAACAGAGCCACTGTGTGATTGGTTATACATGCAAGAAATGGAGATTTTTTTCCTGAATATTTCGTTTCTATTTGTGAATGAAACAATACGCCTTGAAATGAGGATGGGTATATTTCAGAGCGATAGGAAAAAAAAGAAATATAAAATTCAAAAAGATATTTTTTTAAGGAAAAATAAATTTCCACTATGAATAATAAGGTTTGATTGCAAATAAACGCGAAGGGAAAATGAAACTCCTATATCAGCGTTTCCTAAAATACAAACTAAGGCATTGTTGATTAGTTTCTAAACATATATATCTCACTTTCTTCGTAACATAATAAAACGCAGATAATATTTCAAACACTTTGATAGTAAAAATATCATTTATTTGGTATATTAACGTAAGCATGCTTAACTGCAACAGAATGAGTTATAGATCTTATTAAAATAATTGTCTTCTCAAAGGTATTCAAATCACTGAACCAAATTCGTCAGCCATAAAATGATTCTATCATTGTACTGCCTGTCTTATGTATCCGATAAAGATATTAAGAAGAGGGCTTTATATAATTGTTTTATAGCATAACAACCAAAGGATTTTAATAAAATTTAGTCCCAGCAATGTTATTCTTATGATTGGAAAGAGACAATTACAGGTTCATAGCAATGCTATTATCGAACTAAAAAGTAATTTTTATGTTAAATCTAATTAAGAGATTTCGATTCTTTTTTATTAATAAAGAAGAAGTCTTCAGAAATAAGTAATCAGTTATTTTAATCCCAGATAGCAATTTTAGTTTGCAGCAAATTTGCAGCAGACTTGCATTGCAAGTCTGCAAGCTTTCTGCAAATTTGTCACGACAAGTGTGCAAGTGTGAAACAAGCTTGGAGCAAGTTAACGCAAGCCTCGAAGTCACCATAGGACGAACTTACAGCAAGTTTGCCGCAAGCTTACATTGCAAACTCATTGCAAATTATAGCAAAAACAGAGTACGAACACAACCCGGGATAGAACTCGCGACCTCCCGGTTCCGAAGCGAAGACGCTAACCATTGAGCCAGCTGAACTCTGAGAGGAGAAGATAGATTTCGCTAATACATCGTTCGATTCTATTCGTATACGATTTATTTTAAACTTTTTTCTTGATTTCAGTAATTTTTTGAGTTGAGAATATGATTTGAAGTCAAAGAGACAGCGAATTTCTCTAATAACTACGTTTTGCTAGCAGAATAAATTATGAACTTAGAGTTCGAAAGTAATTACTTTAAAATGGGACAAAATGTCTAAGTTATTATTTTTCAACAAACACTGATTGTTTTTCAGATTTAATTTTGTTTATAAACGTTGAAATTTCAACATTAATTAAAAGGCGATATAGTTTTCTTTAAAGTGCGAGTGATATATTTAGTAAAAAGATGGAAAAAGTTTCAAAATTTTTTTTTATAAAAAAGTTATTTTTTTCACAAATTATGATTGATTTATTGAATTAACAAAAAGAAGGGCGGTCTAGGAGGTACTATTAAAAATCGGATGTTTTTTTTAAAACAGAGACAAAGATAATTATCTCTTTATTGTGCTATCTTTTCAGGAAGCTTCTTTTGCAAACTTGTTGCAAGTTTGATTTGCAAGGGAGCTGGCGCTATTTGTCACATCGAACTTGCAGCAAAAATGCGTTGCAAGCGAGGGTGGCGCTAGTGGTCACAGCGAACTTGCTGCAAGTTGACGCGTCAAATTTTGCCGTGGCAAGGGAATATCAAGTCAAAATCAAACTTGCTGCACACTTATGTGCTATCTGGGATATGTTAATAAAAATGTGAAAGAATATTTTAAACTTCTAAATAGCCGAACCGACATTTTCCCTTTTTCATATACAGTTTAAAATAAGATCATTCATCCGTATATGTATAAAATCATAATTCCAAATATAAAACATGCTTTAAATCTCAAACAATTAATTAAATATAAAAACGATCGTTTTCTTCACATCAACAGCCAAATTCTTAGACATTAAAGCTATTAGATCAAAATAATTTAACGTATGGAGTGCTACCATGACTTTTGTTATAAGACAAATCTTCTATTATGAAAATGAGGGCTTGATTTTAAGCAAATGGTAAAAGAGCTTAAAAACTTTCTTAGCAAAACAACCAATAGCATAACAACAAAAAATTTAACTTACTAAGCAAATTTTTCTTATGAATGAAAATATTGTTACTGAAACAACTTGTTATTTTTCATCTTTCTTTTTTAATAAAAAAACACCTTAAGAAATAAGATGTGTTTATTTTAATATAATAAAATAGAGAAAATCTATACCTATATCTCTACCTACACGAACTGATATTTTCCATTTTTCATGTTGATTTATAAATGAAGATCAATCATGTATCTATGCATATTTTCTAAAAATTCCAGTAATAAAACATTTTTAAGTTGTTAGACATTTAATTAAATAGCTAAGAAAAAAATTCTTCGCTTTAAAAAAAATCTTTCTTATTTCATAGACATTTAAGCTGTTAGATCAAAATAATTTAGGCCTAAGAGTACTCGAGTGATTGCAGTTTTGATAAAACAGATCCTCTATTATGAAAATTCATATTTGATTTTAAGCTAATGAGAAGGAAATAAAAGTTGAATTACCAATTTTTTGAAGAGGAAGTTTTGAAATCTTTGCTTATAAAACGCTGGAATCTAGATATCTGTTATGAGCATGACATTCTGGGATTAACCCTCTGAGTGTTTCACACGTATTTCTACGTTGATCTTGGACAACCCCAAAATCGTTAAACACGCATTTCAACGTGTGGTCGAAAACACCCCGAAATCGGTTTGCACTGAATTTTACGTTCATTGTGAACTGTCTCTAAAGTGTAACACACGTACTTTTCCTAATTTCTTACCCCCCTTTCTTGGTTTGACATCTTGATTGATTATCCGGGGAGAGCACAGGTCAACACAATGAAGACTGATAAGGATGTACTTACTGCAAATTGGAGATGGCACAGGATCCGAAACCCAACTCTCCCCTGTGGTGTGGGGAATTTTAATGCTATTTGCATTGAGGTTATATTTCCGGAAGAATTGCAGTGTCGGATTTTTTTTTTTGTTTAATGTCAGCCTAGTTTGATGCTATATTATGTTTCAAGTACTATTCTTTTAATACAATTTATGTGATATAAGATTTTTTTTCAATGCCTCAATGCTTTAAAGATCCATATCGAATGGTTACGTAAAATAGATATTGTGGTTTAAGTAAAATAGATTTTGTTCCAATACCGCATTCAAGCATAAAAAAATTGAAAGCCTAGGGGAAGCTAAGAAAATCTGCTATTTATATATAGTTGAACAGTGTTCTTGAATCAACACATTTCACCCACGTTCAACTAGTTTTATGATATTAATGTAAACTTCTTTCATATTAATAATCTCCATCTACTCATTTTTCATTTATAAAAATAGAGTAAAATTAAATTTTTGTCAAAAAATAGAGCAAGTTTTAAGGTATATGAAAATGATGCATTATTTTTATTGTTTTATCTTTCAGATCAAATCGAAAATTTCAGTTTTACAATTATTTCATTATATATGTATTTGATTTTTATTAAAAAAATTAATTTTCAGGTTTAAGTGTAATTTTTTTAGACTAGAACAGATTTTAACTTCATTATTACAACATTTAGAAAAATATTTTTTAAATTCATAAAAATTACAATGAAAAAATTCATTCCGAAAGATAATTATCATTTTATTAAATAATTATTAGCCGGAAATTTATTTTTAGGTCACTCTGAACTGAAAAAATAACGTACATGGAAATAAAAATTAAAGAAAGTGGAAAAAAATTTATTTTTTACATTGTAAAATATTTTCTTTTTGTTAAAGGCAGGGGAAAATATAGTTTAGATGAAAACGTTATCGACTAAATTTAATGTTTGGGTGTGTGATCTTATCAGACTTTTAATAATCTTATTATGAGACTGATAATATCTGCAGCTTAACTCTCTTACGTTTATTTGAATAATCAATGAAGATGTTTATTTCTTGCTTAAAATAAAAGAAGACAAAAATATTTCTCAGAAAATATTATACGAATACTGTATTTGCGCATTAGTTCTTTGAAGCACAATTTTTTTCCTGATGTGTTATTAAGCATTCTTCTATAAATGATTAAAACTATATAGCTAAATTGAATTGCTTTCGGTAAATGCATGCCAACTGCAAGTTAAATTTTCATTCATGCTCTGAGAAAAGAAATCCACTAATATATGTTAGAAACCATTGATACATCCAGATCCACTAATAACAACTTTGAAGACTGATCTTTCAGTAATAATAGCAGTCTCTGGCTTTGGATTATTTCAAAATATTACCGTCACCTGCCAGATCATGTGTTTTATTACATTATCTTATGCGTGCATGCTGTAATTTGTAAGGTGTAATTTTTTTTATAAAATTATGATTTATCTGCTCCATTTTCTTCATTCTGAACTTTAATAAATAATATTTCAACTGTAAATAAAATATTTATTTTCTATATGTTTTGACATTTTTTATTTTATTTAACTTATTTGAAGAGTAAAGGGTCAGTTTTAAGCTTGTTAAATTTGCTTTATATTTTCGAAAAGAACGGTACGATACGAAACGGCCCCCAAACTTTTTTGTATTCCTCACCGAGAACGGCCAAAACATCTATGAAGTGTCACTATTTTGTCGTCAATTAACAATTTTTACCAATGATACCATTTTAATAACTTTTACTGATCTTAAAGAGCACGGGAATTTTGTCAGAAGTATTTCTTCAGTGAATCAATCATGCTATACCCACTGGCGGATTTTGTCAGTATGGCGACACAGGCGCAAAATTGCTGTGAGGCCCCTCCCCCTACCCAATGTCGAAAATTCATCTTCGGCTTAGTATTACGATATAGATCGAATAGGTTTTGAGGCCCCCTAGATGCACGAGGCGAGCGCCTCTAACACCTGTGCGAAAAATCGTCACTGTATATACCAGTCCTCTGCTACGACCTTTCTCAAACTGATTCTCTATCTGTTTATGTCACATGTTTTTCACGCACAGATAGACATAATCATCTGTTAAAAGCACTGTATCGGGGAACATCGTTGTATACTGCTGATACTAATCCTATTGAGAGTCTGATATTATCTGCAGCTCAACTGTGTAGAGATTATTTCAATTATCATTGAAAATTTGTATTTCTTCCTAGAACCCAAAACTATTTCTAAGAAAATATTATTTCTTACTTCAGAGACTGCATTTATGCATTGGTTCCTTGAACCATTACAGTTTTGCTGATTTGCTATTAAGCATTATTCAATATGTGATCAAATCTAAATGCTTAAATTCCAGTGCTTTTGGTAAATCTTATACCAATTCTGAGGTGAATTTTAATAAATGCTATGAGACAAGAATCCACTATTATGTGTTACAAACCTTTGATATATCCGATATTAACAAGCTTAAGGACAGTTCTTCCAAAAATAATAGCAGTCTCAGGCATTGAATTATTTCCAAATTCCACCATCACATACTATATAATGTGTTTTATAGCAATATCTTGGATGTGTGTGCGTGTGCTGTGATTTGTAAAGTATAATTTTTTTATATAATTCAGATTTATCTACACGTTTTTATTTTCATTCTGAACTTGAATGGATAATTATAAAACTGCAAACAAGATATTTATTTTCCAAGTAGTATGGTATACATGAATGAGATATATAATTTAATTTTTAAAATTTTGTATAAAGAATAAAGTGTCATTTTTATGCTTATAAAATTCCCTTTATATTTAGTACGAAAAGACCCAAAACTGTTTTTGAATAGCACAAAAGGGAACCTGACTAATTTCGAATATGTGGTAGATTTTCCTCCCTATTCTTTCGATTTTACCAAGTTTGTAAAAAACTATCTGTAGAAAATAATTCAACAATTTTGTACTTCGTACCAAGGCCCATTTTCGTAAAATTGATTGAAAAAATGTTGATTGCTTTTACCTTCTCGTATA
>BGPR01000567.1:253395-269110 GCA_013235015.1 Araneus ventricosus | reverse complement strand
AAGCACTGTATCGGGGAACATCGTTGTATACTGCTGATACTAATCCTATTGAGAGTCTGATATTATCTGCAGCTCAACTGTGTAGAGATTATTTCAATTATCATTGAAAATTTGTATTTCTTCCTAGAACCCAAAACTATTTCTAAGAAAATA
This sequence comes from Araneus ventricosus, assembly GCA_013235015.1. Lineage (NCBI taxonomy): Eukaryota > Metazoa > Arthropoda > Arachnida > Araneae > Araneidae > Araneus > Araneus ventricosus. The sequence goes on along the minus strand of BGPR01000567.1, from coordinate 268,957 downwards.
TTATTTCTTACTTCAGAGACTGCATTTATGCATTGGTTCCTTGAACCATTACAGTTTTGCTGATTTGCTATTAAGCATTATTCAATATGTGATCAAATCTAAATGCTTAAATTCCAGTGCTTTTGGTAAATCTTATACCAATTCTGAGGTGAATTTTAATAAATGCTATGAGACAAGAATCCACTATTATGTGTTACAAACCTTTGATATATCCGATATTAACAAGCTTAAGGACAGTTCTTCCAAAAATAATAGCAGTCTCAGGCATTGAATTATTTCCAAATTCCACCATCACATACTATATAATGTGTTTTATAGCAATATCTTGGATGTGTGTGCGTGTGCTGTGATTTGTAAAGTATAATTTTTTTATATAATTCAGATTTATCTACACGTTTTTATTTTCATTCTGAACTTGAATGGATAATTATAAAACTGCAAACAAGATATTTATTTTCCAAGTAGTATGGTATACATGAATGAGATATATAATTTAATTTTTAAAATTTTGTATAAAGAATAAAGTGTCATTTTTATGCTTATAAAATTCCCTTTATATTTAGTACGAAAAGACCCAAAACTGTTTTTGAATAGCACAAAAGGGAACCTGACTAATTTCGAATATGTGGTAGATTTTCCTCCCTATTCTTTCGATTTTACCAAGTTTGTAAAAAACTATCTGTAGAAAATAATTCAACAATTTTGTACTTCGTACCAAGGCCCATTTTCGTAAAATTGATTGAAAAAATGTTGATTGCTTTTACCTTCTCGTATATGTAGTATACAAAGAGAAAGTACTGTAATCATTGATTGTAAATTCGAATTTTGATATATCTCCTCGTTTTACACTTCGTGTTTCTGAATACGGTAACTCCTAAACGCAACCCTAATTGTAGATAAGGGTCCAATTTTCGTTTAAATAGGCTCAAAAAACTCTAATGCCCTGTCTAAACTCTAATATACCTTTCTTTTCGATAAAAAAGTTATAAATAAAGAATTAAATTTAATTTTGAAAATTTGGCCACGGGATGCTCTATGACCGGTACTATAGTATAAAAGTTTCAAATTTTGTTAATCTAGGTGAATTAATTTTCTGTTTATTATAATAAAAGATAATATCTTGCGTGCTAAATAACGGTATATGTATACGTTATTTCTTCTAACATTTAGTCTAAACGTAAACTTTATTTTGAGAATTATTAGCTCGTGCTCTTAACAAGCATATAGTACAAGTTTCAGTAAAAAAGGTTTGTAGTATTAGTTAATTTAAAACATTATTCAGGGGATAAGAAGGTTATTTCTAATCCTTCATATGTATTAATTATTACAGGCGGTTTTATAGAATACAGATTATTATGCGACTATCCATATAATAAGTATTTATGTGCATACAAAACGGATTAATCCAGTTAAACACTGTTTATATTTGTGATCGTTTCTCAATTTTCTACCTTTTACGGAGTACTAAATCAAGAAGCAATATGAAAACTTTTATTGCGACATCAAAAATTAGTAAAAAATAATTATATATATATATATAATTATTTTTTACTAATTTTTGATGTCTTTTTTAATTATATTTAATTAATTTTTAATATATGTATATTAAAATTTGAATATATGAATATTTGATTAATTTTTGAATATATATATATAATGGCATTGTTTTTAATCCTTAAAATTTAGTAAATTAATTTTAAATTCATAGAATAATATGCTGACGAGTAAATAAAGTGAAGTCACGGATATAAAAAAACTACTAATATAAAATACAGCCAGCAGCTAAAATACAAATATTAATAAACGGCAAAAAATTTAAATCACAAAGATCTTAAAAATCATCAACTTTTATGCAGCTTCAATAATGTTCACTTTATTAGATATTCAAAACATGAAAAATAGGTATACGCGCCTAACCGGTGTGTATTTTTGTCATTTGGTGTTGTTGCCACGAGCAATGTGCAGAAAATAGATCCCAACTGCCCATCTTGAAGACCTGAAGTGTTAATTTATCACACAACAGGTGGGCTCTCCGAAGGCAGTAAGGGCTAGTTTGAATAGGATCCTAGCTGAATAGAACGGATTCTTGTGGTTAGTCCCTTCGAGGGGTTGCTGATTACCCATGGATCAGAGGGGGGAAGAGACTGAATCCGCTGCGCTTTTGGAACATGTTCTGTTCGGAGGAGGGCGCACTTTTAAAACAGATAAGGGGTCTTCGAACAATCGCTTTTCGAATCGCTTTACAAGGGAGACCGAACCACTCAGAGGGTTAACTGAAATTAATGTCGCCATGAAGCAAATAAAAAAACAGACTTATTTAAAAGAGACACTAAAGAAAGGATCAAAAATGTTTCAGACTAAACAATAAAATTAACATTATCATAATTTAAAATACATATCACGAATGATATTCTATTAGAAAGAACCAGAACAAGAATCATATTCGCGTTTCTTACCATTCTCATATATAATTTTATGAAAAACCATAGACGAAAACACAGATTAAACTTTTAACTCCAGTGCACAACTATGTACATATTGTAACGAAATTGTCTTGGGGGTGTACGTGAATTCAATCCAATAAGCAGATTAAGAAAATAAAACTCTTTATTTCACAAATATTCCAAGCAAAGAAACGTAGCATAAGTATTAACACAGCACTAGTAAAAATTCACAAGAGAGACTACCAATAAATCTCAACACAACGCTCAAAGGTTTCTTGTTAGCTCAACAGCTTGCTTGCTGATCAAATTACAACTGACTCTTTTTGGTTTGAGAGCTTGCCTTTATACTTTCCAACAGGAAGTGACGTCATTATGTAGGGAGTAACGTAATCTCTAGAAAGTTCATGAAACCAGTGCAAATAGGTTGAAAGTTCGAGGTCCTTCTAAAAAATTTCTTTTGTCGCCAAAATGGTCGCCAAGGTCGCCAAATTTATCGCCAAGTCGCCAAGATTAGCATCTTTGGGAAACGACTTTATAGCTTTGTAACAATATTTAACTAAAAATAATTTGTTGGTATTAGCTGTCACATTTTATTTGACCAGTTTTAGATACGACAACTCCCGAAAGAAAGCGAAAAATAACAATGAAGTCTTAAATAGTTAAATGTACCATATGCGAGAACATGTTTATGCTAACTGATCTAAACCTCCCAATTTATTTTTCTTCCCAAATCTGTAAATAAACTTGATGCATCTATGATAATATATACTTGTTTCTCGAAAATTAATGAAGTTTCGTAATTTAAAAGGAAAAAAAAATTGTTTGTTGAATAAATGTATGCTATTTAGGAAATCTGCATTGTATAAAATACACAAAATTTTATCATTTCGTAAAGAATTTTTAAAAACAACCTGCTTTCATTGAATTTTATCAACCTACAGTAAAATTTTAACGTTAATAGTTAGAAATGCAGCTTCAAGAATTGACTTTTTTTACCAAGAAATAAAAAGATAAATTTCGGAGAGCTTTTATAAAGACTGCCAAGATTCAAATGTCAGTTTCCTCATGAAAACAGATTACAAAACTTTCTCACGACTCTTCGAAGGAGAAAAAATATTTCTGAAAGGCTAAAGGACAGGAAAGCTTTCCCTCAAAGTGTCTATGCAATATAAGAGACGAGCTTAGCTTGACTCTGAGATGCGCTGTCATTTTTCATTTTGAAGAGCCTTCACTAAACGTGTACCGGAATAAAAACATCAACAATTATCGGAGTAGATGAAAGAAGGTTTAAAAAAGGGACGAAGATAACAACAGACTGAACAAAATAATAAATGTATCTCTTGAAAAGGAATCAAGTGAATCTTATGTTAGTATCTAGTACTGTGTTTCGAATTTAATACTAAAAATAGATGGAATCTTTTATCTGTAAAAAGAATTATTCCCAAAAAAGATTAAAAATTCAAATAAATTTTAAAATTAAAAATTGAAATAAAATTTTTTAAAATTAAAAATTCAAACAAATTTTTTTAAAAATTATTCTGATAATTTTGAAATTGTATAGAGAATTTGAAGCGTAGTTTTTTCCAATTTTATTTACCAATTACTATAATAATACTAAATGTTTATGTATCCAGCTAAAATGTATTAAAAGTGTAAATGTTTTTATGACAAATTTCTCGAAGCCTAACTGAATTATCTCTTTCTCGCTTCTTGTCTTAAAATCGCACTTAATTAACTTTCACACGCTTTTGTTTTTAATGTCACTTAATTGAGTAAATCTTACATTAACTGAAAAATTGTTACTGGAATAAGATCCGAACTTACTATACTCTCCTGCTATATTAGGATATAATTTCGTGCCTAAATTACATGGGAATATTTCATTTTTAATCAGTATTTTTCATAAAAAAATTTCAAAGCTTTAATAAAAAAAAACTGATTCAGCTCTGCACTGTTGTTCATATTATAACTAATTGAATTTGATATTATGCTTGCAATCTTTCTTTGTCACAGCACCTTATCACAGTGAGATATAATTCCTTAGAACAGTGAAGTAAAGAAACTACTAGTGAAATAAACATAACTCTTATAAATAACCTTATCTAATGAATCTTTATAAAGAAGAATGAAATACAGAGAGACACAGAAAGTGCCATTTTGGCACTTCTCCTTTACCTGTTTCTGCTCTCTAATCTTCCGGCATTCGATAACAAATGCCAAAGTTGTCTACCAGCCATGATGAATTAGAAGTCATCCATTAATAGCAATTCCAGCAGGTCACGGGGCCTGAACTCGCATTGCCTATAAATAATATTCGGAACGTTCGAAGGCGATGCCAGAACCAATGACTAGTTTGTTTTTCCGTATATTCCAATTGCTTGTGGAAAATTCTGTTGTCATTATATGGACTGGGCTTCTTGTAAATGACTTCTTTCTTGAAACAAAATGAACTTCTATATTTAATCAGGTAATCGTTTGGTCCTGTAATACTCTTTTGTTTCTGGCATTTTAAATAAATTTCGGCTATTCTGTTTGCAGAGGAAAGATTCACATATCTTTTCATACTCCGGTTAAGGATTTTGATCGTTGTTCTTACTCTTTGTTACAAGGTAAGGAAACCCTCCACACTTTTGAGCATGCTCCAGTTAGCTGTGATTTCACCGAAGTAGAGGTGACTTGGAAGATGGAGGAATATGCTTATTCTATCAAATAAATAAAAATATTAAAAAAAGGGAATAAAAAGGTGGAAGGGTAAAAAATAATAGTAGACAACGACAAGAAGTAAGAATCTGGAGAATGACTTCATCAGAGGCGAGATATTCATGCAGATTCAAAAGTGGAATACGTTTTCTGTAGAGGAAAAAGACTTTAAGGTCTGAGTTTAATATCCTCTTTTGACCTGAACCAAAACCGGATTTTTTCCTGGATGATGCTGCACTTGTGCACACCAATTAAATTTCTTCCATTATTCTTTGTCTTTTTAGATATTCTTACTTTTTTGTCTCTTTAGATATTCAATGCTTATTTTATCAAGCAATATAAATGAACATCACACAAGTTTCGAATTAAAACAAAATCGTACGATTAAAAATTTAATTGAATATCAGAATCGGAAAGGAATAGCTAAAAGGAACACGACCACGACAAAGAACACCGGAAAAGTGTTCTTTTTACTCATTGAGTATCATCATTCTGCGTAGTAAAATCGTCCAAATGTGATAAGCACATGTTTCTGAAACAAACAGTGCTTGCAGCAGTCTACTTGATCGTAGTGTTACAAACATGGAAAGTCGCTTCCCAGCAATGCAAGTCTTATGGTTGGGAAGAGAGTTTTAAAAGGTTAAGCATGGAGTGACCTCAGTGACTGTTATGGTACCCCTGACCTTGGCGACCATTTTGGCGATTTGGCGACAAATTTGGCGACCTTGGCCACAAATAGATGATTCCGAAAATGCAACCCTTTTCTCGATATTTCTTCTAGGAAAGGGAATACACGAGAAAACACCATGTGACGTCACGGCCTGTCGGAGAGAATATTTAAGGACGGCGCCTAGATCAGAGGAGCGTCTTGATCAACTGGTTGATCGCCTTGAAGCGCGAACGTCTTTGGAGTTCTATCCGCTGTGCGAGCTAATCAGCTGGTGAGCTGAGCTGTTATTGCCGTTACTAGTTATTTGCTGACTGTTTGTGTTGTTAAATATCAAAGTGCTGAACTGTCATTACCTGTGAATTGTTGTCTATTTACATTGGTAATCTGTACAAGAACTATTGTTTCCTGTACCTGTACTACGTGTTTACCTGTTTACCTGCATATTTGTAATTAAACCTTCATTCTCCATTATCCTGCGTGTTGGACTGTTAACGCCATACACTCACAGGAAGACCTTTTGCAGCAGTAGTGAAATTGATTTATCATCGGCTGTAGCTATAACGCTAGAAGAACGATTGTAGGATAAACGATGCTCTTTAAACCCTTCTATAGTGGATATTTGATTATTTCTTTTGAATTGCCAAGGTGAAAAAAAGAGATCATTCAACTTTTTTCAGGCATTCATCCTCTGAAGTTTCCTTTCCAAACGTTCAAACGTGACAGGAAATCCAATTCAAATTCACATTTTTTTTTTGGGGGGGGGAGGTGCATTATTTTTTTTCAGGAAATGTTAGAGGCGAAAGGCTCATAGAATTTGAAATTTTCTGTCGGTTCCTCTATTGCCTGCGGGGTTCCTTTTGGAGTCTATGTTTACCAAACAGACGCCATACATAACATTTTGCTCATTGATGGAATAAACCTCTCAGGACAACGACGTCGGAAGATCGCGTCTCTCTGGATGAAAGCAGTTTGAATATCTTCTACGTGACGTCTGGAAGATGCCTTTGTGCTCTCTTCACATTGCATTGAATCACTGTAAATGTCAACCGAAACACGCAGTAGATCTAGCAGCGTTTCAAAATGTCAGTCAAACTTTAATCTAGAAATGTGCGTTTTACTTTAATACCATTTTTGAAGAAAACCAGGACGACAATGGAACATTTCCTAGGGTTCAGTATCATCAAATTTAAAAATTTTAAAACTCTACATAATTCCAACCGATAACATGGCAGACGAGACAAATAGTCTTACACATTTTTTCGAAGTAAGGACTTAAAATTTATATTTAAATTTGTAGACATTTGTACTCTACATTTTTCTAAGGAATAGAATTTACTTTGCTTAAAATTTTAGCACATTGAAAGTGTGTTATTTAAAATTTCAATCAGAAAATAAGACAGAACTATTAACTTTTTAAAAGCATTGCATGGAAAAGGTATTCTTTAGGACTCTCCAGAATGAAAAATTGTAATTTTCTTTAGAGATATTTAATAAGGTTATTAATGCTAACTATCGACAAAATTTTATAGCATTTTATGTAGCTGAATTTGCATATAATGTTATTTTTTGTTATCTTCATCATTACTATGGTAACATATCATCAAAAGTCTGATCCATTTCTCATTTTATAAGAAACACAGGCATGAAATATTTAATTTCGGCATGAAAAATAACTAAAATACTCTGCTGTAGCTACAAAACCATAAAAAAGGAACGTGCTTAAAATTACTTCAAGATACATTAAAATTTTTTATTTTGAAAAATGAATTATACAAAACTTAGATTAGAAAAACCAACAACAACGTAATATAAGAAAAGGAAGTTAAAACTTGAGAACATGATAAAAATTTGGAAGCAATAATGATACAAAAGCTAATTAGAAATAGAATTCTTCTTTGTTTCCTGTTGCGGTGGCATTTATTCTTTCATTTTCAGTACTTTAAATTGATTCCGAGAAATCTTGGAACTTTCCGGAAGATTAAAAATGTGTCAAAAATACCCAAGTACGTGATCCCAGAAAGCAATAAGGCGAAATTGAAACCACGTTGCTTTTAGCTTCAGAGGATTCATCTTATTACCTGAGGCACAAAATAATGTCAAAACTAATTTTTACACCCGAGATTATGTCTGACTTTTGTATAAAAGGAAAAAAAAAGTAGATATGCCTCTGCCATTAATTAACTATCTCTTATAGAAAAGGCCAGCGAAATCCTTAACGCTCATGAATGTGAGCTACGTGCCAAAAGAGATTCAGACCAGACGACAACAAAAACCCAGACAGCTTTTTTTCAGTGGTTTCCTGATTATTTTATTTATACTGATTCATCCATGCTGCGGAACTCAGTTAATATCAAATAGATGTTAATACTATAATTAATTTATTTTCAAGTTATCAACTATCTTTTTGTTGAAGTATGGCTATTGTTTCATCAGTTCTGCTTTTCATGCTTTTTTTAATTTTTTAAGCACTCTGTCTGTCTAAAAATTGATATACACAACAAGGGATACTGTTTCGATTCTGAGTTATGAAAGGGGGTTTTTCAATTAAGTTCAGCAGTTTATTTTCGTTTTCTATTTTATGTTGATTCATTGACAAGGAACTTCTTTAAATTAATTTATTTTCAAACTTCTGCGAGGTCTTTACTTTCGTTTCAGTTAAAAAGGTTCTTTCTGTTTCATACTTAATTTCGGAATTGAATATTTATATATTTTGCAAAACGAAAGTTAGTGTCAATTGATTCATCATTTGTGTTTTTCATGCTTTTTTATTTCTTGAACACTCTGCCAATGGGCATGAGATTTTCTTCTACATTTTTCCTTAATAGATCTGTGACAATCAGATTCGAGATATTGCTGGCAAGCTAAAAGCCCGCCTTAGAGGGGCACAAATCTTCTAGTATAAAATATTAAATGCGAGGAGGTAATTTAAATGAAATATTAAATGCGAGGAGGTAATTTAAATGAAATATTAAATGCGAGGAGGTAATTTAAATGAAATATTAAATGCAAGAAGGTAATTTAAATGAAATATTAAATGCAAGGAGGTAATTTAAATTAAATATAATGTATTTTCGTTATTTAAGACGATAAATGTTATTCTTTCCTGGATGGTGTCCACCTCATAACCCTCTGAAAAGAGCAGATTGAAAAGTGTATGGAAACATTTATCTGTTTCGCGCATAATAATGAATAGAAAGAAAGAGAATGTTTTCTGGTATTAAGTGTCTACCTCAAGCCTTTGCGATATTGCCCGAAATTCCACCTAATTGCAGTTGGTCATCTTTTAAAGGATTTGTCATATTACGCAATTTTTTAAAGCGCAATGAATAACTTTAGGAATCAAGATGGACTTTGTTTCTTTTTAAATATATAAAAGTGAAAACTTTGTTTGAAATTTCAAGTCAAATATAAGGTATTTTTAATTCTATTGTCAATTAATAATATAATAGCCGAGATCTGTCTCTCAGTAACGCTCTGACGTCACCAACAATAAAACTCGCGCCATAGCACTGCGAGACGTTAAACAGCATTATTTCATTGCTAGAGAACCTAAATTGCAGGAATTTTAAATTTAAAAGAATAATTGTCGTTCTAATTAACAGCTCTAAAATAGTGAAATAAAATTTTCTATCGATTGATATGAAATTTATCTAGCTATGATCAATAGTTTCCGAGAAAGTTTAAATTATCTTAATCCTATATTTCAAATTAATTTCCGTTTTCTAATAGAAAATAGTAAATCATGTCAGTGGTATATCAGGCGCGTGATATAGTTTGGACGCCACGATGCATCTCATTATTTATTGCAGTCGTGATGATATAATTTGATAATATTTTTTGGCAATGTTTGACAAGCAAAGATGTGCGTTGCTTTGATTAGAATTCCTTTGAAATTTTAACTTTTGACTTACGTTATTGAAGCTGAGAATTTCATGGTTATTGAATTATAATAATGTTGTTTACCAAGAGGTCCTTTGAAAAAAGAAATATGTAAATAATATGTTAAAAAATATTTCCTGTCACAAACATGTTTAGTTTATTTGTTTCCAATCAATGTTTAACATTTCTTCCGCATATATATCTATTTAAACACTTCAAATTTGACGGGAAATCTCTCGAATGAAGAGGCAATTTGCACCCGTCATATCATGACGGGTGATTTTCTAGTTAATGATATTCGTTTCCCTTCAGCTCTTTATGATGAAATAACAAGCCAAAGTATAAAGTAGAAATGAAAATTGGTGAGCATTTGGTAACTGAATTTGTCGAAGTTTGTTTATTTCTTGGCGATTTTTGCACCGAATTTAAGTTTTCTAAACTAATATATGACAGAGTCACCTCGAATTATAACGAAATATCACGAAGATACCAATTGGAACTAGAGATGACTGAAATTTTTTGGACAACCGAGAACACAGTTAAAAAGTGAGTGGCAAAATGTTGTGGTGCGGTTCAAAGTCTTACAGTTTTTAACTGTGATTTGAAAGCACTTCTAAATTCCGTATGTGATAACGGCAACAGTGATATGGCTTTCATTGTTTTGTTTTTCTGATCATATTTGTATGTGCAATCTTTTGATGCTGTGTGTGTGTGAATCCTATCTATCGGTATGCTTAATCTATTTATTTGGTTCTCAATCAATTTAATATATTCGTTGCTTCCTGTGTGTCTCACATTTTCTCAATTTCTTTTACATTAAATCGAATAAATTTTTAATTATTTTTCAAAACGGAGTATCTTTGATTACGCTGGAAGTGTTCTAAGATATTTATTGTTCTTTTATAATCTCTAGAGATTAAACCAGCCTATCACTTATTCTGAAGCAATTGTGCTTGGAACAACTCTCACAATATAAAGATGTCTTGCTGAAGCAATGGCAAATTTAACATTCAATCTTTATTATATATATATATATATATATATATATATATATATATATATATATATATATATATAATAGTTTGTTAATGAGAAATGATTTCCCAGTATATATATATATATATTGAAATCATTTAGAATCTATTTTTCTCACAATTAAATCTTTTCAGATCTATGTTTATCATATTTTGTCCATTTCCTAAATTATCCTCAAAGTTTACTTCTTTGAAATCAAATTCTCTTCTTTTTGCTATTGATTTTGTTTCTGGTTTTGTTCATGTTTGTATATATATATATATATATATATTATCTCATCTTCTACTTTTAATCTCGACATCATCAGATTTTAAAACGCACTAGAGGTCAAATTTTTATTCCAAAACATTAAATAAAAAAATTTAATTAAATTTAAATATTAACTAATGAATAAGATGTAAAAATATTAAATAGTGTATTATCATCCTGAACACACAGGTACACATAATTTTAAATTTAGCGCATCTAGTGAGTGAAAACTCGATCACAAATATCCATCTTCAGAAACAAAGAAACAAAGAAATAATATAAAATTGTTTATGATAACCTAATTCAAAAAAATGTACTATTTGAATTAATATGCTAAGTTTATCTCTTCACGAATATTTAACGACATTTAATACTGCTTTAAAATATATCACGTAAACTAGAAATTATCGTTCTTTATGTATAAAAATTCACGACATTAACAAAACCTATAGTAGTATAAAACAGAAAAATGAGTTTCAGGAGCTAAATCTCTAATTTCATAATTTGATAGTATTTGGTAAAAAGAAAAACAGGTTATTTATGAAACTAAGTGCCAGTTTTTTAAAAATTTTAAAACGTAGGCATTTTATCCGCATTATAATAAGATAAAAAAAAACTGTCTGAAGCGTGTTTTCCTTTAACCTCTTTACTCAGAATAACAAATAACCAAAATTCTATTACGGTTTCCATAACTCATGAAAAAAGTTCTTTATAGCATGTTTTCAATCACAAGTTATTTCACTTTAACTTTGTTAAGAAAACTCCCACGCTTGAATACATGAATTTTGAAACGCATATAAAAAATTCTATAGAACAATTGATGGTAAAGTTAATTAGTTTTTTTATTCTGTAAATTTAAGATACATGTTAGTTGCTGTATTTTATACTTATATACATATATTAGCTTTTTTTTACAAATAAAAAGCAAGGTGGTATCATTTATATTCTTTAGTTAATATCATTCAGTTATATTTTTTTGCTCTATTTAAGAAGCTAGTATGTGAAAGTTTCATCTTTGCCACAATGGGATAAAATGACAGATTTTCCCTCAGTATTAAGCTTTAAAGTAGATTTCCCTGCTCAGGATGGGTGGATTCTGGGTTCGAAACTAGATTAAACTGAGTATCTTTAAGTGGGCTAACACTGAGGGAATTATTGCATCCGCTAGCTGTTTGTTAACTGTATTGTCTTGCGTGCTACCCCACCTTTTTTGTGATTATCTGATTCCATGTGGCGAAGGAGTCAACAGATGTGTGGGCGATGTTCCACCTGTATTTGCAATCTAATACCCACTTTGATTCTCATGAGCCATTCCCACCCTCTTCTTTTAAATTATATTGTTATTCTCACTTCTTGCGTCACTTTGTATCTTAATCTTCAATTTTTTCCTTCAATATGAAAATCTCTGAGACTCATGCAAGCACTAAGAACATTCGTCGTACGTCCCATCTAGATTCTGGCTCTGTATTGCCTGAAACTGAAAGAGAGCAACATTCTTAAAATGGACTGCCCTCTCTTCGACCAACACTCCATGCCTTTCTCTAACAACAAGACCCTGCTGAACAGATAAGTCCTCAGGCATCTAACTATGCTGCACCCAAATCTGGGGACCTTTCTGCAAAACTCACGGAAGAAAGACTAAAACTCTCAAAAACAAGATCCCAAGAATGAGAGAAATTCTAGAAATGAAGTATTACATAATGACTTGTCGTCAGAAACCATCGAAAACCAAGTGTAAAATATTATACAAGAATATTCTTCTGTGATAGTTCACCCCAAATCCTCTTACACCAATGTGTACTGTCACATGTTACACGGAAAGTACTCACCTCCTATGCCAGCACAGAATGTTCCCCCCTCCAGCCTCCCTAGGTCCCATGCCATCTTGGGCTGCCTACTCAGCTCACTCTAGAAGTTGGTAGCTTGGACTGTCACTAGCATTTTTCATGTCTCACCAAATTCCATTCTTTTATGTACTCAATTAGTAGAAGCACAGAAGTGCTGGTACTCAAGAACTGTTATCCTATTCTTCTCGAGCCAGACCTCCAAAAAGGGCAGAGAGGAAGTTCTCCATGCTCAGCTCCTACATTTTCCACAAGAAAATCACTGCACTTCAGACTATCAAAAGATTGTGTCATTGTCCAAGGCTTTGTTGATTGAGGTCGTGGGCCTTCGCCACGACGTACATGTGCCTCCAATAAGGCCTCGTCTCTGATCATTCTCTCACTTTTTTTAGCTCATCTCACCACGTGGTCACTATGATAGTGTTATGTTTATATCTAACTAAAGTTGTTCATAATTACATTTCTAATTCTAAAATCTTGTTTTCGATTTTTTGTCTGCACGCAGTACTCATGAGTAGCTCTTCTGAAGAAAGTGAGTGTATAGTGTACTAGACTTGGAGAAGTCTGCGTGTTGACCTAAGCCGGATCTCCCCGTGATTAAATCAATACCTGAACTATCTCACCCCAGCATCGGTAACCTTCCTATATGGCGCAAGGGTTGAGTCAGCCTCAGTCATCGATAAATGGCTGAGTAAAGATGATGACTGGTTTTAAAATAAATATTGTGATTGCTTAGCAAAATACATACGCATTAATATAATTATATTGACGAAATTTTTTGGTAGATGTATGGACAGAAGCTCATTTGTCCTGTGTGGTCTCCACAACTGTTGTATCATCGATAGCCATAATAGATTTACTTCCTTGTGACATCTGTGAGTTTAGTCATCTTTAACCTCAGTTCCACAAAGGCATTTGAAATAAAGGTCTCCCAAAATGGAGAGACGAGGTCCTTCTATCAAGATAGGGGAATTACTTTCTCAACTCCTCAATGACACAGCATTGTCCAATTCTAGAAAACTCCCCCTCTTCTCCAAACCTCTGGGTGAGCCACCCTAACAAAGAGCACCTGCGCGGGTGCGAAATCCCACATTACGAAGGTGGCAAATTCAGAGTGACATTGGACGTTTCGGACGGCTATCGTCTTTTACGAAGGGGACGGGTATGGGACGGTCCGTATTCTGATAGAGTTAAGGCAGTTCAGTAATTGTTGTTTTTAAGTCCCTACATGTGCGATGTCTAGATTAATTGTGACGATTAAGGAAATAACAGTTATCCAATGCGTTGGAAACTGTGATCTAGTATTCTAGTGAATGAATGTAAAGAACTTTCCTGTTTCCGTCTCTATCTAAAGGGAAGTTTGAAATCCCATAACCTCTGATGTGTGGTTCTGGATCCTTTAGGAAGCAATGAGTTTATATGCACAGCCTATAGCATTATACAAAAGTTTCCCCTTTTAATACATAGGTACCTTTTAAAAGCATCACGCTTTCTTAGAAATATTTCCAATATCATTAATTTCTCTATAGTATCTGCAAAGATCAATAATGTATTTCTAACTTTCATTTCGCTTTGTTAATCTAGCGGTCGCGCAGAAATAAGATGTAAAATAAATAAATAAAATAAATTAAATTTTTTCGCATCCTCAGTTTTTGATGCGATCAGTCAGTAAATGAAAGTTATCTTAAATAAAGAGAAATTTGTTTCAAAAGCATATAATTGTTTTAAAATTTGGAGACATGAGCATTGAAGGATGCACAGAAGTAATCTCCCTGAAGACATTTCTTTGGACATCCCTCGTCTATCCGGGCATCAGGTACTATCAACAAGAACATTGACGTTTTGTTTAATGATTGAGGGATGCGGTACCAGCCGCAGTGGCTCCAACGAATGGTTCTTCGAAGGGTGCCACGGTGGTAACTATATCAGCTTATAGTCTTATAAAACAGTTTTGTTAGATGAAGAAACTCACTGTGGTTAAAAATAACTTTTTACAGAAAATTGAAAGCTTATTTTCTTGGGTGACCATATAATGACTTCATGTATTTACAATGTTATTGTTCTGTGATGTATATGATGCAATTTGATTGATGAAAAACGCCTTTCGCGCTATTGTGGTCAAAATAACAGATCGGTTTAGTTCTACCAGCGTTTCCTTTCTGATCACCAGCAGGTAAGGATTGTTCCAAGTAGGTTAATATCAACGACCGTTTGTCTGTCCATTTAAAGATTAGCCCATACGATTTCACTTACTCGCAATATCACCCTCGTTTTTGTTTTTTAGTTTTGCTACAAAGCATTGTGTGCAATGCGCTCTATAAAGGCATCATACCGATTTTTACTGCCGATCCGGCGGGCAAAATCGACGCGCCATCATGTTAAGTGTTGATCTTGAAAGGATTAATGGCATGAAAGATTCAATTGCTTCTAATAACCAATTAACTTCGATAGATGTGCGTGTTAATAATAACAAATATGAATACGTATCCCACGTCTGCCTAGGTTAGGTAGATGCAGCCCATACTATAGCAGTTTATTTCTCCTATTGTTACTACGGTTAAGTGTAATCTTTTTCTTTAACATACAGAAACATTAAATCTAATAAGAATGTCGTAGGTACAATGAGGGGGGATAGAGGCAATGAATTACTATGTAAGACGAATTTTCATTTGTATGTATACTTGAAGGGTAAATATATATCACATGGATTACAGCAATGTAAACTGGAACGAAGTACACAG
>BGPR01000567.1:228120-253370 GCA_013235015.1 Araneus ventricosus | reverse complement strand
ATTATTTTTAAATCTTCTTAAATGTATTTATATTTTTTATTCAAGAATTCTTCCATTTTCATTTGTTTTGTGCTTTTAGAGGGGATGACGGCAATTTTTAATGGATTTCGTTTGTCGTCAGCAAAAAAAAGCACAAATTAATATCATGAGCGAGCTTCTCTTCCTGACGAGCGGCTCGCTATGATATTTTTCATTTTTTTGGTTTTTTCTGGTTTTTGCCTATTTTTGCCATTTTGTCTTTTTTTACTGTTTATGAGTTTTTATCTTGTGTTTATAAGTTTGTTTTGATATATATATATATATATATATATATATATATTGAAATCATTTATAGAATCTATTTTTTCTCACAATTAAATCGTTTTCAGATTCTATGTTTATCATATTTTGTCCATTTCCTAAAATTATCCTTAAGTTTACTTCTTTTGAAATTGCCCTTCTTCATTTTAAGTATTTTCTTAACTGTCATTGCATTTGTTTCTGGTTTTGTTCATGTTTGTATATATATATATATATTAATTATTTCCTACTTTTTAATCTCGACATCATCAGATTTTTAAAACGCACTAAAAGGTGGCTCAAATTTTTATTCCAAAACATTAAATAAAAATTTAATTAAATTAAATATTAACTAATGAATAAGATGTAAAAATATTAAATAGTGTATTATCATCCTGAACACACAGGTACACATAATTTTAAAATTCTAGCGCATCAGTTAGGGAGTGAAAACTCGATCACAAATATCCATCTTCAGAAACATGAAACAAAGCAAATAATATAAAATTGTTTATAATGGATAAATTCTACATTTTAAAAATACATGCATTTGAATTAATATGCAAGTTTACACTTCTTCTACGAATATTTAACGACATTTAATACTGCTTTTAAAAATATATCACGTAAACTAGAAATTATCGTTCTTTTACTGCATATAAAAATTCACGACATTAACAAAACCTATAGTAGTATAAAATAAAACAGAAAAAATGAGTTTCAGGAGCTAAATTTAATAATTTCATAATTTGATAGTATTTGGTAAAAGAAAACAGGCTTATTTATGAAACTAAAGTGCCAGTTTTTTAAAAATTTTAAAAACGCAGGGCATTTTATCCGCATTATATTGTATGATAAAAAAATCTCGTTCGAAGCGTGTTTTCCTTTAACTCTTTTTACTTCAGAATAACAAATAAGCAAAATTTATTACGGTTTCCACATAACTTCATTAGAAAAAAAGTTCTTTACTAGCATGTTTTCAATCACAAGTTATGGTTCACTTTAACTTTGTTATGAAAATCCCCCACGCTTCGAATACTGAATTTTGAAACGCATATAAAAATTTCTATAGAAAACTTTAGGCAAATTTAATTAAGTTTTTTTATTTCTTGTAAATTTAAGAATAATTTGTTAGGCTGCTTATTTTATGCTTATACATATATATTAGCTTTTTTTACAAATAAAAAGACAAGGTGTAATCCATTTCTGAAAATTAACTTTAGTTAATATCACATTCAGTATATTTTTTCTGCTCTATTTAGAGAGAAGCCGTGACTAGTCAAAGTTTCATCTTTTGAAATAGGATAAAAATGCAATTTTCCTAATTGGCAAGGCTAAAGTAAAATTTATGCTCCGAGGATAGATGATTCTGGGTTCGAAACTAGATTCAAACGAATATGTATCGTTTAAGTGGGCTAACACTGGAGGGTATTGCATCACCGCCAGCTGTGTTGTTAGCTGTATTTGCTTGCGTATCTACCCCACCCTTTGTGGTGATGTCATCTGTTATCCAATGGCGAAGGAGCTGCAGCAGTATTTATGGGCGATGTTCCACCTGTATTTGCAATCGTAAACCCCCACTTTGATTCTCATGAGCCATCTCCCCACCCTCCTTCTTTTAAATTATACTGTATTCCTCACTTCTCATTGGCTGTCATCCTTTGTATCTTCATCTTCCAATTTTTTCCTTCGTCATGAAACATCTCCCCTGAGACTCATTGCAACACTAAGAACATTCGTCGTCCACTCCCATCTAGATTCTGCAGCTCCTGATTGGCCCGAAGCGAAAGAAGCAACATTCTACTTAAAATGGACCCGCCCTTCTTTTTCGACCAACACTCATGCCTTTCTCTTAACAACAAAGTCCTGCTGTACAAACAAGTCCTCATGCCCATCCTAACTTATGCTGCCCAAATCTGGGGCCTTTCTGCAAAAACTCACAGGAAGAAAGTCCAAACTCTACAAAACAAGATCCTAAGAATGAAGTTGAGAATTCATAGAAATGAAGTATTACATAATGACTTGCGGATCGAAGCCATCGAAAACCATGTAAAGAACATATCAAGAATATTCTTCAGCAAGATTGCAGACCACCCCAATCCTCTTATCAACAACCAATTGGAATTCGCACACAACATCGGAAAGTATCCCTATCCTTATAGCTCAACAAAATGGCGCCGCCCGCGGAAGCCGCCCGCGGGCGCCCCCCCCCTCCCATGGGCCACTTGCCTACTCAGCTCACTTGATTTGAATTATTTAATTCTCACGCGCTGTCACTAGCATATTTTTCATGTCTCAAATTCCATTCTTTTTAAAGTACTCAGACTGAGTAGAAGCACGGAAGTGCTGGTACTCAAAGAATCCTGTTATCTCTGTCTTCTTCGACCAGACCAGCTTCAAAGGGCAGAGAAGGAAGTTCTCGCTTGCTCAGCTCCTACATTTTTCACACGAAAATCATCGCACTTCAGACTATCAAAAGTGCGTCATTGTCCAAAGACTTTGTTGATTGGAGGTACGTGGGCCTTCGGGCCACGACGTACTCCCAATATGTCGCCTCGTCTCGTGATCATTCTCTCACTTTTTTATCATCTCACCACGCGGTGGTCATATGATGTCGCAGTTTAATTTATATCTTCAACTAAATTGTTGTTCTATTAAATTTGTTAACATTCTAATTCTAAAAGCTTTGTTTTCATTCCGTGTTGTCTGCACTGCGTCACTATGAAGTAACTCTTCTGAAGAAAGTGAGTGTATGTGTCTATGACAGTGAGAAGTTCGGTGTTGATAGCAGCCGGGATCTGCCCGTGATTAATCAATACCTGCACCTTTCACCGTAGCATCGGTAACCTTCCCGCTCATATGGCGCAAGGGTGTGAGTCAGCCTCGTCATCTGACTAGGGCTCAAAATCGCCAGCACTGGTTTAAAATAAATATCGCGTTGCTTCAAAATGCCACGTTAATATAATTATAACCGAAATTTTTATGGTAGATGTCGGAACAGAATATTTTCCCTCTATGTCCAGGTTCTCTCCACAATTGTATCACGATACCATAATAGATTTAATCCTTCTCGTTGACAATCTGTGGAGTTTGTATTCATCTTTAACCCTCTGATTCCTAAGGCCATTGAAATAAAGAGTCCTCAAAATGCGGGAAAGTCCGAGGTTCTCTATCAAAGATAAGGGAATTCACTTTCTCTCTCAAAAACCACAATGACAGCCGGCATTGTCCGAATTCTAAGAAAACTCCCCTCTTCTCCAAACACATCTGGGTGAGCCACCCTAACGAAGAACGCACTCGCCGCGGATGCGAAATCAATCACACTTAACGAAAGGGGGTGGAAATTTCAGAGTGACATTCGGACGTTTCGGACGGCTATCGTCTTTTGCTTGAAGGGACGATCCCGTATCGATAGAGTTAAGGCAGTTCAGTAACTTTGTTGTTTATTAATCACCACATGTGCGATGTCTAGATTAATTGCTGACGATTAAAGGAAATAACAGTTATCCAATGCGTTGGAAATTGTCAGATCTTATTTCCTAGTGGCACATGAATGCTTAAAGTACTTTCCTGTTTCCTCTCTGTCTTAAAAGGAAGTTTGAAATTTCGCCCAACCTCGAATTGTGGGTTCTGTCCTTTTAGGAAAGCAATGAGTTTATATGCAATACTGCCTTAGCATTATGCAAAAGTTTCCCCTTTACAATCATATAGACGTATTTTAAATGCATCACGTATTACCTGCTCTTGAGAAATATTTCCAATATCATAAACTTCTCTACTAGTATTCGCAAGATCAATAAATTGTTTCTAACTTTCGGCTTTCGTTAATTCTGGATCGCGCAGAAGATGTAAATTTTTTCCGCATCTCAGTTTTTGACTGCGATCAGTCAGTAAATGAAAGTTATCTGTAAATAAAGAGAAATTGGTTTTATGCATATTCATTACGTTTTTAAAATTTGGGGAGAATGATCGAGCATTGAAAGGATGCACAGGAAATGAAGTACCCTCCCGAAGACATTTCTTCTTTGGACATCCCTTGCTCATCCGGGCATGGTACTATCAACAAAGCATTGACGTTTGTTTAACACATTGAGGACGGCGTGTACCACCGGTGGCTCTCATGCGAATGGTTCTTCTGGCGGCGTGTACCACTGGTGGCTTATATCAGCTATAGTCTTATAAAACAGTTTTGTTAGATGAAAAAAACTTCATGTGGTTAAAAATAACTTTTTTACTGAAAAATTGAAAAGCTTATTTTTACAGGTAGACTATAATAGACTTCATGTATTTACATATTTATTTGTTCTTGTGGTCTTGTAATATGATGCAATTTGATTGGATATATCAACGCCTTTTTTCGCGCTATTGTAGTCAAAAATAGCATCAGGTTTTAGTTTACCACTTGTTCCTTCAATCATAGTACAAGTATGATTGTTCCAAGTAGTTAATATGCAAACGGACCGTTTGTCTGTCCACTTAAAAAATTTAACTCCATTACGATTTTCAACAGTCACAATGTCACCTCGTTTTTGTTTTAGTTTTGCTAAGCAACATTGTGTGCAATGCGCTGCCATATAAGGCATCATACGATTTTTACTGCCGTCCAGCGGGCAAAATCTGCGCCGTCCTCAACATGTTAAGTGTTGCTCTTGACAGAGTTAATGGCATGAAAGATTCATATTGATTCTTTAATACCAATTAACTTCCGAGTAGATTGGGTGTTAATAATAACAATAATACCAATTAACGTTCCGCCTTGCTCCAGGTATGATGACAATTCAGCAATTAACAGTTTATTTCTCCTATTGTATACGGTTAAAGTGTAATCTTTTTCTTTTAACATACTAGGTGCAACATTAAAAGATATAATAAGAATGCATGTAGGCGTGAACGTGGGTGATAACAAACGAAAACAGATTATATAGACGAATTTTCATTTGTGAATACATTGGAAGGTAAATATATATCAATTGTGATTACGTATCATGGAAGACAAATTACATCAGCTTGTCTAGGACCCGGTATATGCTTTTTCAGTTTTGCACTCAATCTAATCAATGATAAATTTATCCACATACCTAAAAATGTTTTTATTGAAAAAATACGTCTTTGCTCCCTGTCAAGAATTTATTTTATTTATGTTGACTTCATATATAAATTGATTCCAGATATTGATATCCACGGAGAGAAAAACAATTTTGTATTGAAAAGACTATAAAATGTTATGTTTTATATTATCGTTCATTACGCTTATATATATTTATATACTTATGAAAGCATGTAAATGTGAAATATGCGGAGTCTTCAGAAAGTTACTGAAGGGTTTATATAGAATTGTAACCAAAATGTGACGGCTGTTTGAATTTTAGTTAGAACTTTTTTGTCAGCACCAAATTTCATCGAAGATGGCGCTCTGAATTCAGAAATTGTCAACTGTTGGAAATCACACGGCAATGACTCTATGCAGAAATAAAATATAGTACGAGTAGTTATATCCAGCAGAGGTGTCGTTAAGCCCTTTGTTGTTGGGCATGCAGTGAATTCCTTCCCCAACAATCTTTCGCATGATTTT
The DNA here is from genome assembly GCA_013235015.1 of Araneus ventricosus. Taxonomy (NCBI): domain Eukaryota; kingdom Metazoa; phylum Arthropoda; class Arachnida; order Araneae; family Araneidae; genus Araneus; species Araneus ventricosus. Next base: position 247,519 of record BGPR01000567.1, on the reverse strand, counting down.
TCAAATCAGTCTGGTTAATGTAAGACGCTGTGATGCCTCGTTGGAATGGTTAGTTTTGTCTTAATATTCCCGAAGGAATATTTTGATAAGAGCATCCTTGCATCACACTGGTTGCCACCGAAAAGATATGGATTGGCAATTGTAATGGTGAATCTAAGTCTGAGTAATTTATTATTTTGAAACCACTTGAAGGATGACGTGCACAGAACAGAACGCCGTCCCTTACCCCCGTAACCATGACCAAACAAGTCACTGAACGGTTTGATTGGCAAGACACGGGAATTTTATTTAAGGAAAACAAAATAAACAAAAAGAAGGAAATATGTACACTATGTACAGCACAGGCATTTTCACTTTTACACTATAAGTTCGTAATAGTCTTTTCTTTAGATGATGTTATACCTTTCTATTATTTGAAGGGAGGAATGTCTGGTAATTGAGCTACTAGGTTCAGCTCGCTTGAAAGTTGAAGGCTAGGGAGGCCGGAAAAGATCTCTGTTTTCGCTAATGAATTTGATATTCCCACGAATTTTATGCCTGGAGACGAGGTTATTGGCGACCCTTTTCAGCCATTCTTGTTCGAAATTTGGCGCTGGCTTCTGCATATGCCAAGACACTGTGTAAATACACTCCGTGGCATAGTGAAGTGCCGTGACAATTCCACCACAACTGCAATAATCGCTGTCAGACGGTTGAAACCTTTTGAGGTAGGCAGGGAAAGGTCCATGTTGAGAGAAGAAGATAACATCCTCTCTAATCCAGTTAGTGGGATGGAGACTAACTGAGGGCATGATGTTAAAAATTTTCCTGCCTGAAGAATTCTCATGAAAATGGTGGAACTGAAACGAATAATCAGTCATGGATATGTGACTATTCAATCAGTGTAGCTACATGATGTCAATGGTAATTTCATTCTTCGTTTCTGCTGTTGCCTTGCAGGAGGTGGTGGACATTTTGGAGCAATATTTTGTAATTTCCAACAATTTTCCAGTAATTCAGTGCTAATGCAACGAAGTGCACTAAAAACCCTTCCTTTCATCACTCAGTGTATCATTATAAAAATATCTTAAATAACTGTCACACCTTTTTTCACTGCCCTTTTTTCATAAACCGTTACTTTATTTTTAGATACCCTGAGTGTATACTTTAACATGTAACTCTTACGCATGCGACGGCTGAAAATTCTAATAAGAAAATGTTATGTTTTCATAAAATAATAAATGTATTTTACTGGGAAAACTAAATTTCAGTTTTAAAAAACTAAGAAAATTAGATTAGAACTCTTAGAAGGGAAATTTAACCCTAAATTCCTTTGTGTACAATAATAATTTATTTCTCGGTCAGTGAAGAAACGCACTAATTCAAAACAACAGATATTGCATTAATTTTCTATTAGTTAGAAAAGTTTATTCCAAAGCACATAATAAAATGAAATGTCTATCTTGACTCGAGTAGACATTGCCAAAACAGCGAAAGAAAATTGTCCAAGTGATGTCACTCATATTTGGAATTACTGCGGCTTTGTTACAGGACGTTGTCCATCTCTGTTTTTGATCTTTCATAGCATCATCTTAGTATTCCTTCAAGGCTTATTTCAAAGAACAGAGCTTTCAAGAATATATTTCAAAAGTTCATTTTATTATCCACGCTAATGTTTCGCCTGATGATACTTCGCTGAAATGCATGTTGATGTACGTCATTATTTGAGGTACACTCACATTTGTGAATTTATGCTATTTCAAGCCCTTTCTTAGAAAATTCATTTCAGAATACTTAAAGAGTCTCGTTTACGATTCAGTTTGTGAATAAATTAATACATAATAAGTTCCTTGACAGGAAAATTTTATTGTTTGCAATTTTTATTTGACTTGTTATTTGTGTCATTCAACTCAACAGATTAGCATTAAAATGGAAAGATATTTAAATAAGCTGAAACTCTTGTACGATGATCAGTCTGATCAAATATAAGCCATAAGAATGTCAAAATGCAATGTTTTTGTGTGAAATGCTTTTTAAGTACTTGCGCATTTTTCCGGCTGAAAAATATTCATTGTCAGAAGGCCGGATATTATTTAAGCTACAGTAATAACTGGAGTACAATTAGCATCACAGTATTGTATCTTCAAAATCCTATGATACTCTCACTAATTATAAAAATCTACTTTGCAAATTATCCTCTTATTATCATCTGGTAATAATAAAACTATACACTCTTTGTAAATAGTTTCCTTTTAAATCTTAAAAGGAAAAATGTCATCACAGATTACTTTCTATAATGGAAGTGCAAAGGAAAATGAATACTGTTCTAACTAAATTACTAAAATGAAAAACAAAATGTATTGGTCTGTAATTTCAAATGTCATTGATGTTTAAAGGATATATTGTATAGGATAATTGGATGGAAATGCAGTTTCCTGCTTCTTTCTGTATTGGAATTTTATTTAAAAATGTATACTTTATTTTGGCGATTCCAAAAATGATATAAATGAGGAAAATTATTACGGGGATGACAGAGCACATTAGTTCTCCGATTTTCACTAGAATGCATTAAAAGTTTGAATAAGACCTTGTAAATTTACTTCTGCGAAAAAAACAATAAAAGCATTAATTAATGTGGGAAGTTAGATCTTTTGATAGAGAAATATACAAACGCTCATCACAGGAATATAAATACTTAAACAAGTTGTTCAAGTAATAATAACACTTTAAACAGATGCATTTATTCATAACCAGCTGCCTTCGGTGACCAGCTCCTTCGCCGGGAAAATGAAATCAATTGAATTTTGTATCATTTTTTATTCATGGCTGAACGACGTAGTTTTAAATTTCAGATTGTGGTAGATATTTAACCCATGAACTTTCAGTGCCCTTGAACCTGTTCTGTTTATTGTCTACATAAATGCCGTAATGGAGTCAAATAACTGACCATGCCATGTAACATATAATTGCTAGTTGCTGGCGCCTTCACTTTCTAATTTCTCTTGCAAAGTATGCATTCGATTGCAGAATTAATCTTTTCCTTACGGGCGATTAAACTATTGTAACAGAAAATTTGTTAACTTTGAATGCGGGTCGGTACAACTGCTGTACCAGATACCATTAATAATTTTACTCCCCACATTCAACGGAGTTCTTCTGGTTAAAGTCCCCGTACGCTAAAGGATAAAATGGCGCAGCACATTCTTTGAGCAGCGGCATGTTAGTTGAATTAAAACATGCTAGAAAAATAATGAAAGTATAGCAACCATAATCATTCAGCTTATTGGAAATGTTTCTTAATATACGTAATATCTCAAAGAGCTTGGTTTAGAGATTCCATAAATAATTTGAAGAAATAAAATATTGAAACAAAATGTATTAAGATATTACCTCACTTTTTAAAAATGAAAGAGAAACACGCAATTAAATATTTGTTTAAACAATGAAAACGGTTTGAATTGATTTGCAACAATTAACAGTATTGTAGTAAATTATGCCACAAAAGCTTTTTAAAAATTTATTAAAAATTAGAGAAAACATTGTACTGCAACTTAATTAATATCATTGAAAATGTAATGTTTTGCACTTTCAGATGGTGTAAAAATAACTTTTGTGCTGTAATTTGTTCGGAGGTTATTAAGGAAAAACGCCGAAATTGTGATTACATTTTTATTAATAAAAATTCTAATTAAAATTTCAAAAAAGAAAGTTTCCGAGGCGCAAATCCTCACCTTCAAAATTATGATTGTACCAAACTTCGTAGCTCTATGTCAGGCGGTTTGACCTGCAGAGCGCCAACACACACATTTTCCTTTATTAGGGGCCGTCCATAAATGATGTCACGCTTGGAGGGGGGAGGGGGTTCGTGAAATTGTGACAGTTTGTGACAAGGGGGAGGGAGGGGGTAAAAAGAAGCGTGATATCACACATTTTGGTTAAAATAAAAACATTTAAAATCAGCAGATTAAATTTTGAAGTTATTTTGAAATTACCAAAATTTGAGGGTATTTTTTAATCGGGACTAAAACAACTTTCATGTGATTTTTTTTCACTTATATTCCTTCCTTTTCCTTTTCGAAAAAGGCATTCAGGGTAGATTCTGAGAATATGGTAACAGCAGAAATTCTTCACCATTAAGTAGAAAACCTCCCCCTGTCACACCCTTGAAATGTCCAACAAAAGATACGTCGCCCCATCTGGGTAAGTGGTAGAACTGGCAGTGGCACAAACAGGTTGATCTTATTGAGGCGTTTTTTTAAAAATTCAATCTGTTTAATTTTGTGTTCATAAAGTAAAGATAAGATTTATAGCAAAATATATCAAATTCCAAAATAATACTGTTTTCAATTGCACTTTTATATTAATATTTTATTACAATTGTATACTGATTAGGTTTTTTGTTGTAAACCTTAATCTTATTTCATACAAAATAAGTAATCATAATAAATAATCATTATTATTCTGCTCACAAATGTCGTTAAAACACATAAAGTTTAAAAATAAAACTGGAAATATGATCTATAACGTAGCGCTTTGTTTTTGAACTGCAAGTATATGTTTATGTAATATAGCTTGACATGTGACAAGGGGAGGAGGGGGTATGATGAAGTGTGACACTTTATGACAAACGGGGGGAGGGGGAAAAATATTGAAAAAAAGTGTGACATCATTTATGGACGGTCCCTTAGTAGCAAAGATAGGATATAAAACACATTGGTATCCTGGTAGTGCATTGGTCATCAGAGATTGATTCTTCTATTTACCTCACAGACGAATCATTAATATCCTCAGTGTCGCTCAGTGCATCGGGATCTGGAGGTAAAATCACTAAGTCATTGTCTATGTCGTCTAACTCCCAGTCATCTAAAATCAACAAAAAATCCAGTGCTTTCTGCGTACCCTCCAAAGTGTGTGTGTGCCAATTTTGTAGTTATAGGTCCAGCTGTCTGACCTATAGACCGCCAACGCACAGACAGACGCACACATTCTCCTTTATTCTTAATAGAGACTATCAGTACGCGCACGGCCTTGCCCGTGGAAACAGGACTTCAACAAAATGAAAAAAAACCCGCCCACAATGACATGAAAAAGTTTTGAATACAAAATCAAAACAAAAGATACACATTATTGATTTTCTCGCTTATTTTTTTTTTCGCGATAATGGCATTTTATTTGTAGAGAAGTTTATCCAAAACCATATTAAAAAATTGCAACGTGAAAATTATTATATACTGCAAGCAAAGTATGCGAGATGAATAAATGCGTTAAGATACTGCCGAAAATAATAATCGGTCATTCAATTCAAGGTTATGACGTCACCTCCTCTTCAACCAATCAAATAGCCAGCTGCGTTCCAGAAAAGTGTCGCAGGAAAAAACTCGCTCGATAAAAAAAAACTTTCATCTGCCCAGGAAAAAAATTAATTAAAAAAAACGGTATAAGATATTTTAACCGTTCTTGTTTTAAATCCGACAGAACCGTTCTAGTTATAAGCTGAAAAAAATTAAAAATAATAGTGTTTTTAGAAAGTCGGATGTAACAAATTTTAAAACAAAAATAGTATTTCTATGGCAAAACTGACTATTTTTTTAAAATTTCTCAAAATTCAGTAAATTACGTTAGAAATTCAAAACTAACTTCTTTAGAACGTAAATCTCATGCTCTTTCCGATGGTGTATCTATTTTTCTCGTACAGTTACCCGAAACCATTCTATAGAGAAATTAGTGCGAAAAATCACTCAAAACATCACAAAACGTTAAATAAAAAATGTTCTAGTTTAAATTTTAAAATTTCATCTTCGTGGTGCATTGAGTCACCATTACGATTACCTGTGTGCCAAATTTCATGGCTGTAAGTCCGATAGATTCGTCTGGATATCGCACGCAGGCACGCACGCACGCACACACACACACGCGCACACACACGCACACACACACACACACACAAACATTGCCTTTTATAAGTATAGATACCCGGGGATAGGAGAATTCCATTCTCCTAATTTTGTGTATTTTGGGAGGTCTTCAATTTCGATTGCATTCATTCTAAAAGAAACTGTCTCAAGTAATCAATCACTAATAATGTGTCTTTAAAATCACCAGGATTTTACTAAATGTAAACTGTGAAATTCAGACCAATAAACTGCTGTAGGATGTCAGTCTATGACCTGAGACAAACACCTGAGAACAGATTCCTTCCAGAATCTGGTCTTAGATGTTTGGCACTCAGATCTAATTAAGAGCTAAGATCAGATTCTTTCCCGAATCTGGTTTTAGATGTTTGGCAGTCAGCTCTAATTAAGCGCTAAAATCAGATTCTGGAAAGAAGAATCTGATGTCTCTCTTCGGTAGAATCCAAAATATAATATCTAGATCTTTTTCAGACGGCATTTACATTTCGTTAGACTTTCATAGCATCTTTACGAAAAACTAGTAATTTTCCACTCGGATGCAAAACTTCCAAAAAATATAGAAATACTAAAATTAGAATTATCCTACCATAGAAGAAAAGTGAGATTTTGATTTAGAAAAATTAAAATTCATTCCCAAAAAGAAGTTTTCAACTCTCCCAGTGAACAGAAATTGATCATCTTTTAGGTATCTCGTCTAAACTTTCTTGTTCATGTGAAGGATTATTTCAGAAGCATTACTGCCACAAAACTTGATTTCATATTTCGCTCCTACTATAAAAAATGTTTTATTATTTTTTAAGAAAGGAATGGAAATGTAGCTGCGAAACAACCAAATTTAGACTCCATTTCTATAACAAACCAACATTTTAGTACTCTTTTTCTGAATTAACGCTGTTTATTATGCTTGGATGTATAATAGTCCTCGTTAAAAATAAACTTTTTTACATTCCGCCAATTTTTGAGAATATATTAGATTTGGTACCTATTATTGCATTAAATGTCATGAGGTATTTTAGTGTCAACACATGAAAATATTCATTAGTGACAAGTACAGTTTATCCACCTTTCATCCAAAGAGAGCGCTATGTATATAAACATTTCAAATCATTTGATTTTATTTATATTTCCATGTTTTTATTTAAATTTCCAAGTTTCATAACATTGGTGAAGCTGTCTTGCTTGGAATGTTTCGAAAGTACTTTGGAACAGCAAATTATGAAACTACCTTAAATTTTCTTTCCACGAAATATTGAAGTTTTTCTTCATCATTATTAATTCTTAAAATCAATAATTTTGAAGACAAGGATTTCGAAAATCTTTCCGATTTTGAGTTTTAGATTTGCTAAATTTTTAAAAAATTATAACTGCAGTTTGAAAGGTTACTGTACAAACTTGAGCCGATTTATTATATACATCATCCGAACATTATTTAGAAGTATGTGCTAATATGAAGTAGAATAATTTGCGTGCAACTTCAGCAATTCATTAAGAAATCTCACAATTACCATTCTCACTTGTTAACACTAAATGTTTTCATTATGTATCAAAATGTGGTTCTTTTGAGTAAATGATAGGTGGGAACTAAAAACCAGTATGAGGAGGCAGCAATTAAAGAAATACATATTCATGCTATCTGTGCATCGCAATGTCTACCAAGCGAACACATGCCTTTATTTATAAATAGTTTTATTTGCATTTTAATGAACAATCTATTATTAATACAAAAATAATAGATAAATACAGAACAGAAAAACAAAAAGGGCAACATGAAATTTGTTACATTGTAAGTCTTCATTAACCCCTTACGGTAAGATTTAATAAAAAAATTGTGAAAAATTGTGCCCGTAATAACCATTTCATTTTTATTTATAAAAAACTTGTTTCATTTTATAATTCTTACATATTGTTAATTAAAATTATATTATAGATATGGATATAATTGTAATTCGTTGTAGAATATCAAAAGCGGTAATATTAAAAAAAATCAAGGCAATACTTTAATAGTCCTCAATGTACGGTACTCAAGGTTCTTGCTTGGACAATCTACTTTATTACTTCTTGTTCCGCATACCTATTAGTTTCCGTTGATAATATTTCCCAAAAGTTCATATTCAATACTTCTTAAAAAACCTCTAATGACTTCGGATTAGCACCTAGTTTTCGCAAAATCAGAGCGTTTACGCCAGGCACTCCCGTAAATTTCTTTATTTCAGGCACATTATCTATTTCCGTCTAAAGCCATTCTTCTGATGATGTGTCTACGACTCCAGAGCATTCCCTAGAATCACTTATTAGTCGCCTAGCACGTTTCCGTCTTCTTGGTAATATTTCACCATCATTAGTTTCATTATCAGTATCAGGTAAATGTATTCTTATTTCTTCTGATTCTGCAGAATCCCTCCAATAACCCTGATCTTCACAGTCTGCACTACTCTGATCCATTACGGTGTTTATTTCACAACAAGTTTTTCCTTTAGTAAAAATATCTATTGACAGGACAGATAGCTAACTCACACAAAATGTTTATAACCCTTTAAGGTATCAGACTGTGTTCGGAGGCATTTTTTTGAAAAATAACTTATATATATTTTTTAATGTTATTTTTCAACTGCATATGTTTTAAAACTATGAAAATATTGTAAACTTAGGCTTTCAAAATAATATTTAATTTAAAAAACTGAGAAATTTGAAGAAAAATGACTAAAATATTTACCTTACACTAACAGTCATAAACAATATCATATTCTAAATATACATAAATCCTTGTAGGAGTACATTTTTATGACAGTTATCTGTGTTATGCTCTAAAATATTTCTTGTACTTCAAAATAGTTTTGAGATATAGCTGAACATAGTTACTAAACTGGTAATTTTTCATAAAAAATGCTTTTCTTTTATATTTAAGCACTTCAAAATAATACTTGATTTTAAAATTGACCTTAGTTTTCAGAGGAAAACATCGAGCATATTACAGAAAACAATCTCAGAAAATTTCATATCGATACTTGAATAACCTTTTGAGAAATCATTGTTACGGTCGACAGATTCTCTCAAAAATATCATTTCTCAGAAAACACATTTAAAGTTTTCATGCAACATAAAATAATGCTTACAGTTCGGTAATAAAACAGCTGTAACTCCATTTGTAATTCACGCAGAGTAAAAAGTGAGACAGTTTTAGAAAGCTGGTTAAATAGGCTACAAAATTAAGTCATAATATCTTTTTGATAATTTCATCAAAAGCGACGATTTTAAACCAGTCGGATACCATAAGACCGGAATTTTTAATCAATTGTTTAAACGCCGATTACAACTCAAAAATGGACGACATTGCTATCCAATGAGAAAAATAAATCTATAGAGTTTCTGGAAACGAAAAAAAAATCATTTCTTCCGGCATTTACTGCATATAACTAACCAGGAACAGAAATATAAGCTAAAGTCTAACCCGCACACTCGTACGGGTTTAATCTTAAAGGGTTAAGAATGAAATCCCACTGACTAACAACAATTTGGCAGCGACTTGTGCCAAGAAATTCTAACGATAAACAATATGTGATAGTGTTCTATGATATCAACAAAAGTAATAAAAGTGCTGTCGGATTCAGTACACTAGAAATTTTAAACCAAATTTGTTATCATATTCAACAGCAACTTTAGTCGCGTGACGAGTATAGCTCGTCATTGTGCTGCATGGCATGAAAAACCAATGACGAGCTACAGTAGAAATCCGGTAATCCGGAACCCTCGGTAATCCGGACGGTCCATGGAGAATGATGCAAACCCGGATCCTGCGCTGATCCATTCGATGGATTAGAATGTTATTCAAAATATCAAGCTGGGATATCGCAAGTTGCTTCTTACAAACATTCTCAATCATCCCGTGCACAATGAAAACTTGGTAAGAACACTGCAAAATGTAAATTTAAAAGATGTCGTGTTCAACCTTTCTAACTGTTGGGCACCTGTGTCTACATTGCTGATCAACAAGTCGTGGGAAAATTTGCTTCCCCTTTTCCATTGATTCTGAAGTTGAAGAAGATGTGCAAACTGAAGAAATTCATCTTGCATCACTCATTAACCAATTACAAAACGCGAACCCGATGTCTAATACTGAAGCCCTCCAATGGGCTGCTGAGGCTGACGACAGTTTGGCTCGAAATGAAATTTTAACAGGCGACGAAATTATCAGGACGGTAACAGCAGAAGATGATGATGATGTCACCCCTGTAAACCCCATCAAAATTTCTCATTCTGAGGCTGTGTCGGCACTCATCACTTCATTACTTTGGACTGAAGAGCAAAATTTTGAAGCACACGAAATTATGCTCCTCAGACGTTTAAGGGACCGCGTATTTGAATTAAAATTTGGAACGGCCGTGAAAAAAAAATAATAATAACTGACTTTTTTGGACACTGAATTATGTTCATTGACTTACATATGTAGTAATTATGTATGTACATGTATCATGCCCATACAATGTTAGTTCATACAGATATACCATAGTACCTATACATACAATTTTTGAAAAAAGTGTTTTACGTTATTTTTTTAAAACCTCGCCAATCCGGAAATCCCGCTAATCCGGACGTCCATGTGCCTGAATTCGTCCGGATTACCGGGGTCCTACTGTATATTCGTCATTTTACCGGAAGGGGTTAACCAAACGTATTCAGTTTATTCGGGTATACTTCTCAAACAGGAAGAGGAAATTCAGTAAAAGAGATTATTCTGCATTATTTTTGATTTTTGTTTTCAGTTGAAAACTTAAAATTCCATAAACACTGCTCAATCATGTAATTCATTTTGCAGTGTATTCTTCGAATTGTCAGATAGGGTAGTGAAACGTGAAAAAAAGATTACATCCTGGGATTGTTTCCATCTATTTCAATTCACATTGATGTTCGTTTTCTGTTTGTTTATTTTTTTCTTGTACCATTAACAATTAGTTTATTCAGTGATAAAAAAAATTGCAAACGAGCTCAATTCAGTTACAGTCTGCATCAAAATAATATTCATTAGTTCTTAAGGCAAAAAAAACTACTATATTTCTCATAATTTGTTATTGGCTTTTTATGTGTCAGTATGCAAACTTTTTCTAAATGAAAATAGCATTGCAAAGAATTATCCTTGCAGTTGCAAATTATTTGAAGGAAACTTTCCAAAATGTTTTTTCGTCTAAAATATGAAAAAAAGACACTTTGTGATTTATTTATGAAAAGGAATTGAAAGCTGCAATATTTTATGACATTTGCAAGACCTTTGTTACATATAAAAATGAACGGAATTCCGAAATGTAAAAATTAATGCAATATTTTATCAGCACTATTGAATGAAATTTAACACTGTAATTACAAACATAACACTTTCGGTGTGGTTTAGCGAGCTACACATCAACCATTTTCGTTTGATTCCAAAACCATTCTTAAGAATTATTATGTAATGATATTGTGAATTTAATGGACCGATTAATGACTTCTGCGCAAAAAAATCTTATGTCGCAAGAAATACCGGAAAAAAACCCAGATAAAATCGAAGTAACTCCTATTTTAATTGTAATTATTAAAAACACACAAAAAATTAGAATCGTAATTCAATCAAAAGTCCTCAATTTAAGGGAGACTAAAACAGTTAAGCTAGATTTCAAGACAAAATGAGTCAAATAAATTGAGTGGTAATTTAAAAAAAAATGTGAAATAGTAAAATGAGGTATATTTTAAGAAATTTTGCCAAGAACAAGCCGTTAAAATTCTAACAAACAGAAAAAAAGTAATTGGGAAATAAGATAAGATTTATGAGGTCTGCAGTTCAAATCCCAAAGACTTCTGCATATTTTCAAAATGATCGGACTAATTTAAAAATGTATGTAACAAGAAAGTATAAATATTCTTCAATTATAAATCATTGTTAAAATGAAATTTAATACCATTTTTATAGATGTGAAACAAAATGAAATACTTGAATATTTAGTATTAAATTCAAAACAAATAGTAGATATTAGCATATTATTCCATAAATTCGCTTTAAAAATCCAGTTATAAATTTCTTCCTACTGCTGTAAAACATTTTTTCAGTAATATTTCTTTTTGGTTTTTCTTTCCTACTTCCGAAAGCTGTTGATGCTTTTTTCCGGTACGTACTTATTGAAGGTGATTTTTGAAAATGAAAAATGACAGCGCATCTCGAAATCAAGTTAAGTTCATCTCTTATATTGAGTTAGAAACTTGGAAGAAAACTCTTCCAGTCTTTTAGTCCCACCTTTTGTCTCTCAGCATTTTTTATTCTCCTTCTAAAAGTTGTGAGAAAGTTTCGTAATCTGTTTCTATGAGGAAACTGACTTTCTAATTTTGTTCTGTCTCTATAAAAACTCTGAGTAATACATGCTTTTTTTTCACGTAAAAGAAGAAGAAAATATTTGGATCTGTATTTATTGGGATTAATGTTGATATACTACGTTAATGAAATGCTATGAATTCAGCTTACTTTTGCTTTTTTATAATGCGTCTGGAAGTGATAAAATGTTGTGCATTTCATACAATGGAGATTTTCTAAATACTATACATTTATTAAACAAACAAATAAATTTTATTTTTAAAATACGAGATGTTATTGATTTTCGGAAAACAAATACATCCTATCATAGAAGCGTCAATTTCATTCACACATTTAGGAATAACAATACATTAGCATGCTTAAATCAGTTAACATAAGCATGTTCTGTAAAATATTACACTGAAATATGACAAATGCATAGATATTTTTACGCATTCTTTCTGTTGTTTTTATATATCAAACCGGCTCAATTCAGCATGATAGCCAATATTAACAAAAAAATTTTATGTAAATTATTACAAAGTTATACCTTGGATTCAATATATCCTCGCACACAAAATAAAATTTTAATCCAGAGTCAATAAAACCATTCCTGGCTTACACAACTTTCCTGTTGTCAAAAAATAGCAGTTTGTATTTATCATCTAAACGTTTACATGGACTTATAAAATTGTTTTTTATAAACTTATGATTTTATTAGAAACCATCCAAGGCACAAACAAAATCTGGATGGAATTTGTAAACATCAGAAGGAATTCAGACACAAATAATAAGTAAAATTAAACCAGGATAAGATGTTCAAATTGTTTTACAAAATTCTTGATTTCAAACACAATTGTACATTTCAAAAATATGAATTCAGGACAGGAAAAAACGCTTGATTTGTGAATGCTTCAAGTATTACTTAATAGCATAATTCCAATAAGTTTTATATTTTTTTCAATTCATTTACATCATATTTTAAGAAAAAATATCAAAATTTTTATATCAAGAACTGAGCAAAATAATCAAATATACCAGGTGTCCAGGAAGATAATTCACAACCTTTAAAGGTAGGTGAGACATCGCCCTGAAACCGCACTGCTCGGTTTTCTATCGTATCGGCTAGCAAAACTCATCGGATATCGATGATCGGATGCAACTATCGCCGATGAGACATTTCGGAGCAATTCCCGATGAGAATTCATCCCTATCCGATAAGAATCCGTTCATCGGCCGATCATTATGTGATCGGGTTTCGATGAAAGGCCTTTCAATGACGGATGACATTTTGCTACTAGGGGACAATCAACGAGTCGTCAAAGGAACGGTTATCGCCCTTTGTCATCCATAGGAATGCGCATTTCTTCTTCTTATGAAGAAATCCGGAACCGTTAAGCGGTGAATGAGGCCTATATTCCACACCAATGTTTAACTTTGTTATCGGAAACATTTTAAAGAAAATTGTTGCAATGGATGGAATCTATTTGTAGCTACGTATTCGATTCTGCGATTGCAATCCATTTCAGAATGGCAATATTTTAATAAGATCCCTGACGCATTTTATTATAGTTAAGCATGCATACATCAATACTCCAGTTAAATGACATTTTTACTTTCAAACTGATACAAACATTTGTCTGTATTTTAATATTTAATGAAGAAAGTAACAAACACATGTTTTAAATCAAATGACAATGTCTTACGATTTATTTTAGGAAACACTGATAATGGAAGTTCATTTTCCTTCTGCATTTATTTGCAATCGAACCGTCCTATTCATAATGGAGATTTGTTTTACTTAAATAAAGACCTTCTTGGAACAAACACCCTCTTCCTATCGCCTTAAAATAAATCCATTCTCTTATCTAATTTATTATGGTATTCTTCTTATTTTATAATGCATTGCTTCATTCATAAATATAAACGAAACCTTTAGAAAGAAAAAAATATCGTTTCTTGCAGGCATTACAATCACGCAGAGGTTTTGTTTTCTATTTTTATAAAGGAAAGGAAGCATAAATTATTTGTAAAAATTAAGCGCGACAGTAACTATGTGCATCGGAGATTTCTTATTTAATTTGCTTTCTTTCTTCTAGCATATTTGTTAGAATCGGAGCAGGAATTCGAGCCAATACCTCCTTATTCATTTATTATGGCTGGGAGGCCCCAACAGTTATGGAGATAATTATTCAGGTTGTATATTCTGGAAATCTAACATATATGTTTTGTAGTCGCCACAATTTTGAAACAAACATTTTTTTTTTGATTGAGTCACAAAAAAAATACTTTATCAAAATGAAATGGAAATTTTAATTCAAGAATCATTTTGAATGAATTAATTAGAATTATTAAAAAGATTTATTTGGGGTATTTTTCATTATACAGGGTGATACAAAATAACGTCAGTGGAACGAAAGAACAAATCAGATGCAGGGAAACATGTAAAAATTACATAGGAGCTTAGAGTTTTAAAAGTCTATTCAACTGCTTAAGTAAATGTTTTTCTAAAAATAGGAAAAAGCAAATCAAGCCTACTTTTGTCGAATCGCATAACATAACATAACATAACATAACATAACATAACATAACATAACANAACATAACATAACATAACATAACATAACATAACATAACATAACACCCTTCGAACTCGGATCCTGTACGGCTCCCTTTAGGTTGGGTGGGGATGCGTGGAGTTTATTGATTAAGCAAGAGCAAGAAAAAATTACATTTTATATATAAGGATACAAAGAGAGGAAATACAAATATAAAAAATAATATACACTGTTATAAAGTCTACCAATGGGTGTATGATGTGAACAGTCCAACCCGCAGGATAATGGAGAATGGAGGTTTATTTACAAATATGCAGGAAAACACGTAGCACAGGTACAGGAAACAATAGTTCTTGCACAGATTACCAATGTAAACAGACAACAATTCACAGGTAATGATAGTTCAGCACTTTGTTATCTAACAACACAAACATTCAGCAAATAACGAGTAACGACAATAACAGCTCAGCTCGCACAGCGGATAGAACTCCAAAGACGTTCGCGCTCCAAGGCGATCAACAACAACCTCTGATCCAGGCGCCGTCTTTAAACATTCTCTCCGACAGACCGTGACGTCACATGTTTTCTCGTGTATTCCCTTTCCTAGTAGAAATATCGAGAAAAGGGTTGTATTTTCGGGAATCATCTATTCGTCGCCAAGGTCGCCAAATCGCCAAAATGGTAGCCAAGGTCAGGGGTGCCATAACAGTCGCTGAGATCACTCCATGCTTAACCTTGCAAAACTCTCTTCCCAACCATAAGACTTGCATTGCTGGGAAGCGACTTTCCATGTTTGTAACAATACACACACATAAAACACAAATATATACAATAAACAGGACTCTGCGTCGTCGAATAATCACATTTACTTTTACATGATGCTGTTGATAACAAGTTAGACGTGTAGTGGACATATGGCTGGGGCCTGAGACACTGAAACTGATGATCCGTCTCTGGTATGGAATGTTCCAGGAGAAAGGAGAAGGGCGTTGTGGGAGACATGAGCTTCGCAGTGAGATGAACAATGCAGGCTAATGCGGAGTTATTCTGGCTGTTCCTATTTAAGTAGGTCTTCTTGGCTGGTGATAAAGTTGAGGAGGTCTATTATTTTGGTTATTGATTTCATACAGGTGTTTCATCATGTGTTGATCTGCTGGACACTTGAAGTGGTAAGAAAGCGAGAGGCGGCACTTGATAGTCGAGTCGCATGTTGCTCACGAGTAACGTGCAACGTATCATGTACTCCAAGCTGGCTACTTGCATCGCATGTATGGTAGTAGGAGGAGTCTTAGTGGCAGCAGGATGTATTCGAGATACACCTGGAAATTTTCAGAAGGTGACTTATTCAAACGAGTGTGGATGTTATGAGCGTGACAAAATCTCTGGTTCACCCCCTTTTCAGTATCACTATTCTTGCATGCGATATTTGCACGGCAATAGGTATAATTAAGATTTTCCTGATCGATTCTTACTGGTAATTCTTATATCATAATTTGTCACGAAGGATGCCTAGCGCCTTCGAAAGACTTTTGCTACCCTATATGCAGGTATGTCTTTATTCGCTTTCGTACCCTCTCTTTTCCCTTTGTGTTCAAGTTATTTTGAATCATCCTGGAGATCGTATTTGCTATCAGAAACGCATTAAATTAGGTCGTTCTATGGAATATTTCGGTAAAATATAAAATGCTCCATTCTATAAGTGCTTTACTTTACACTACGACGCACCCCTGACTACGGAGATAAAAATCTCCGGTTTGTAGTTTGGATGGATGTGCGCAGAAACTTTACTGAAGAGAAAAAAAGATTACAGACATTGTATTAAAGTACATTTGTTTAAAGCATTGAATAGAAAATCATGGCGATATATGCAATGGAAACTACTTTTCTTTCGGATAATAAGTTAAAATGCTATCAGTTCCGAAAGTCTTTTCGAAATGTAAGAAATACAAAGGGAAGAATAGTTACACGGAGACAAGAAAAGCATGATTTGAGCCATCCGTGATTGAGAAATATGGTGTTTGAAATGAATGTCGCCCTGTTCACAGCAAAAACAGTAGAGGAAAGATCAGAGGTCATGTGAAAGTCAAATCTCGATGGTATACAATTTAGAACATGATGGAAGTCAAAAGAAAAGAAAAATAAGAAGAAATGAATCAAGAGGTAAAACTGACAATTATTTTCTACTTATTTTGTTGTACATGAATTAAGTAATTGGCATTTAGTTGCCTCTGACAGTATCCAGAATATATTACGTTTCTACACTGAATGCAATCTATATATTAATATGTGAAGGAAAAACTTTGTACCCCTTTTTAAGCACATTGCGCGCACGGAGGAATGTGAGATTTGGCATAGTTAAAATTCATATGGAGAAGGTGTGCAGAAAGATAAAATTTATGTATAATATGTGTTGCAAAGATAGTAAATTAAATAAAATAAAACATTCATTGTCTACGTTCATACATTGTAAAAAATTAGCGGAGTGATTTTGGAGTGAATGCGGAGTGGATGATTTGTAATTGATTTAATCCCCAGGCAGTGAAATCCACTCCAAGAGGGAGTTTATTTAGATTATTTATAAAAAAACCTCTTCGGAGTGAAATACGAAATGCGGATGATTTAAATCTGTCCAAGTCAAACACATATTAGTCTGTGGTCAAACAGTCGCACAGAGAAGAGATTTCTCTAAGGAATTTATGTATAGTATGTACATACATTAACTTTTTTATAGTGTGTTATACATTAAATTTTTTAAAAAATAAAACATTCTTCGTTTACGTTCATACTAAATGTCAAACACATAAAAGTCTATGGTCAACAGTCGCACAACATTTATTTTTTTAACCGCCCGTTTTTTTTTTGTTTCAATAAAATCGTATAAAAAACCCCCAAGGAAATGTCAGAAAACGCGTTATTGTTTTTTAAACATGACTTAGCCAAGCTATACCTCATTTTTTATATCGTTCCTATTTTTCAAATAATTCGAAAATTAATGCATAATGACGTATTTGTACACGCTCGCAGCTGACGTAATAGAACAAAATTCAAAAAAGATTGTATGCAATGATTATAGAGGTGTACTCTTTGACAAAAGAACCTCAATAACGTCCAAACTTAAAAATTTAATGATTACGGTCGAATTTCGACCGCTGGGCGATCTCTAATATGTACTTAATATGCATTGCGACTTTAAATAAGTAATAAGAGGACGATTGAATTCTGTTTATAGCAGGGACTGTAACGTAATCTTTCGCCATCGTTCGTTTTTGAAAATTTTAGCATTCGTATTTCCATGTCGAGGAATGCCTATTGCAGAGATTTGGAGTTCTTATCAATAATGGTTCTTTTTTCCATTACTTTAAATGGAGATTCTTAAAGGTGAACCCCCCGATAGAGTGGAATGAAATTCTAAATAGTACGTAATTAATGTGTTCGTACAAAAACGCATAAAATTTCGATACTTTATCTAGAAAGTGCGGTCCTTCTGCTGGTGTGGTGCGGAAGTTTGGAGAGAGGGGTGCCAGCTAAGGCGTCGTCCTAGTCATGTCATAGTGATGCAAAACTAAAAGGTCCGTCCCAAAATATCTTTCCTGTTGCTTCGAAGCGGGACGTTAATACAACTAAACTATCTAGAAAATGTAAGTAAAATATGAAAACAATACGGATCTTTCTAATTTGCATGGGTATCCTAAAGAATGTCTTAATTCCTCACATACCAAAAACGAATGTGTATAATCTGAAAACGTAAATAGCAAAGTCGAAACAAAATTTTGAATCATTCCTCTTATTTGAAATTTACGCATAATGGAACGTGGATGAAAAAATGCATCATTAGTTCAATAGAAAAAAAAATGTATATTTTGCTGATATTGTTACTATATGCTTTGACAAAACTGACAATGAAATGAAATTAAGTTCATTAGAAGATAAATATTTAAAAAAATTATCAATAAAATGTTCAGAAAATATTGTTTTGATCTTTCAGATTGAATATAACTTTTCACAGGTTTAATCTTATTATAAAAGAATTTTTCGTAGGTTGAGCTGTTCTGCCGACTTGGCATTTGCTGTTAAAACGTACGTCTTATACAGTGTCATCCAGCTGACTTAGGAAAATCTATTTGTTCATTTTTCCTCAAAATATATAAGACGAAACTTGGTGCTGGCATTTGGCTATAAAATTTCGGCAATTTGCATCAAGAAAATTCTTGAGCTTTGCGAATCTTGCAAAACAATTTTGCGCTTCGTTGCCTCTTAAAACGAAGAGAGTGTTCTTTTTAATAAATGGCGAGACGAATCTGAGAAAAAATATCACCTTCTATAAAGAAATCTTATAACAGAGAATCTAATATCTATATGCAAACAGGTAGATATAATCTAGAAACACAATGTGAGGTTTACAGCCGCGCGTACAAATTTCGAAAATTTTCCATTTCATTGGCTCTTTTCGGCCTTCCATTTTCTGTAGGACGGCAAAAGGAATAAAATATGCTATATATTCAAATTTTGTGGCCGAGATAGTAAAGGTTCTTTCTTTTTCGTCCCTAGAAATTATTGACGGTATTATTTAGGCTTCCTTTTCGTAAAGAAATGAGAATTCCAAAGATTTTATACATACATATTTTCAGAAAATCCTT
>BGPR01000567.1:216863-227232 GCA_013235015.1 Araneus ventricosus | reverse complement strand
TTAATGATTTGCATTTTTATATTTTTTAAAAGACTTTTTTGTGTTTTTTTTAATCTTTTCTAAACAAATGAAAATCTTCCTTCTTCAACCCACTTTCAATAAATTCCTCAACACACAATTTGGTCCATTCTTAATGATTCATATCTGACTTTTAATAATGATGCATTTTTATGTTCTTTAAAAGATATTTTTGGGGTTTTTTAAAAAATTTTCTAAACAAAGGAAAATCTTCCTTCTTCAACCCACTTTCAATAAATTCCACAAAACACTCTTTGGTCGATTCTTAATGATTTAAATTTGATTCTTAATAATGATGAATTTTTATGTTCTTTAAAAGACTTTTGTGTGTTTTTTTTATCTTTTCTAAACTAATGAAAATCTTCCTTCTTAAACCCACTTTCAATAAATTCCCCCAAACTCTCGTTTGGTCTATTCTTAATGATTCAAATCCGATTCTTAATAAGGATGCATTTATATGTTCTTTCAAAGAATCGTTTTTTGTGCTTTTTATCTTTTCAAAACATAAGAAAAGAACTTTTCTTTTTATCTTAGATTAAAAGTCAGTGTTTAATCACGTTGAGAATTCATTTACGCAGAAAAATTAGAGATAAACAGAGTGCTTGAAAATTCTTTGTACAAATTGTGAGAAAACGTAGATACCATATAAAATAGCCCAGAATCGCATGACCGGAAACACCACCCGGATGGGCTAGGGGATGCACGAAAATGCAGAAATGACAAACCGTTAAAAAAAACTTATTATTGGCAATACTTCGAATTGAGACAGTACGTGAAAGGTCTGATTTCACAACAATTGCTCAAAACTCTTGTAATGTGCAGTTAACTGCGAAGGTCAGTGTGTTGGAAGTTTTCGAAAGATGCTAGTGATGAAGTCGACGTATTCGCCGTAACAGCATTCGTAAAATATTGCATCTTCTCCCTACGCAGTCGGAACATGATCAGTAATTAATCCATAATTCAGTGCATTTCCTTTGCGTTGCTACCAATCTTAGTGCACCGACAATGCATTACCAGGTAGCATAATTTAAGGAAATCATTGCATCATCTCAATTGTGACAGCTGAAAACAGGAAAAAGAAAGTAATTAATGTTTGTTTCTAAAATGCATATAACATTTTTTACTCTGAAAGCGCAGTAAATTTCTTTTCTCGACTTGTTAAACATTGAAATATGATTCTATGAATTATAACACACATTTACCCTAAATCTAAAAAAATATGATCTTTCCATTAAAAACTTACAGAAATATTTCTTTGCATGCCATAGTTCTGAAAGTGATTGTAAGGAACATATTATGAATTATTTTTCAAAAATGCAGTACTCTTGCAAAATATTGCATTCCGAAATTCTTTTAAATCGATGTTACTCTAAGACAAAAAAATCTAATATCCATATCCAGATAGAAATAAGAATTTCAGATGGCATTTCCAAAACATCCGGAGAACGAATTCAATCGGTCCATGCTTCAGTTTTCTATTCCATCCATTCAATGGAAGAAATGGAGCGCATAAAGCACATTTCTGACATTTCCAAAAGCAACCCTTACTGCCTTTTTCTGGAATACAATACACCACCAAGAAAGGTGATTCCAGCCAGAGGTCTCTTCCTGCAACAAGTAAATGGTTAAATAGTTATTTTTGTTTCTTTGGACATGGAATTTAAGTTCTCAGGAAGGATGAAGAATTTTGAATTCTCAGGGGACATTGTGTGCCAAATAATGGTCAAAATATCGATATTTATTTTATGGACTTATTTCTTTGATCTTTTACCTTTCTACTCATTGTATAAAATATCAACTTTAACGACCTTTAATATTTCAGAACATATTATTGAAGTCATTTATTTACGAGCGCAAATGGAGTATGGACGAGTTTTCTGTATTGTTTATTTACATTCAAATACCTTAACTACGTCATTCCGGTGTAATGCGAAGTCAATGGAATATTCAAAGAGGAAGTTCAAAAGTAATGCAAATAAAGTCATGATTGTCCATATTGCCGCACAAAGTAATTTAGGGGCCTATTCTAGTACCCCCGGTGGGGTTGGGGGTTGGGTTGGTTCCGTTGTTAACAACGGAATCCAACCCAACTCCCAACCCAACCGGGGTATACCAGAATAGACCCCTTAGACAGCCATCGCCGTGGTCTACTTCTTCTTATTTCTAATCATTCTGATCTGAATCAGATCAGATCCATGAGGTCGTTCGCCTTCATCACCTCCAACACGAAATCCGGTCGCTTAAGCAGGTCATCATACACCAAGGCAACACAGTCAAGTAGATGTTGCGGAGCGGTTTCAATCATGTTGCACTTTGTGCAGATATTGAACTTCTTATCGCCACGAGAGAATCTGAGGGGTTTTAAGTGACCGGATGATAAGCAATGTAAAGCTGTTTGGTCTTTCCTATCCCCCTTAAAATGTATAGTATCACCCGGGCCTTCACTACGATACATGATTGAGCTGGTGGATGCCTCCAAGAAATATTAACAAGGGCCTTTCTTCTTGAGTATAACTCAAGGTAGGTCAAGGGTTCTACATAGGCCATGGTAGTATCTTCTTTAGCAAGACTATCAGCAATGTCGTTATATTTTAAATTTACATGTGATGGTATCCATTTTAGATTGAGAATACAAATATTGCACAGGGTTCTGAGTTTGTTAAAGATATCCATTCCCCTCCGGTCACTAACATCTCTCCAATTATCAAGATATTGTACAACATTTCGGCTGTCCGAGAGAATCCATATCTCAAGGAATAATTGATGTTCCAGAACAAATTCTAAAGCACTATCAATGGTGATCATTTCGGAGCGAAAACTGAGCAGTAGTCAGCATTTCTTCGTAGAGAAGCTCCCCCGACCCGAACGCGCTTAACAAAACCCCCACTACCTGTATGTCCAATTTCGTTCTTGCTGCCATCAGTGTAAATCAGAGTAGCTTCAATAGGTATATTATTGATCACTTCGAGAGCAGTCTGTCTTACGGGTCTATTCTGGTAGCCCGGTTGGGTTGGGAGACGTCACTTTTTCCGTCCGTTAAAGACAGGTGCAATTCTGGAACCCATTTTTCCAACCGGTTGGGATCTCGCTTGGTCGAAAAAGGACGTAAACGCTATTCGCTAAGACGTTAATTGTGTCTTGAAAGAGTTTATCGAGATAAATGTAATCCATTTGACCAATCTGAAGAAGAATTTATCAATTACTTTAGATTTTTAAAAAAGTAGTTAAATCTTTTATCGAATTTAAATAATTTAATCTAATAATATAATACGACAATCTAAAGTAATTAAATCTTTAAAAGTAGTTAATTCTTTTACTACTCCATCAAGATAGTCAATAATGATAGTTGATAATTAGCTAAGATCAATTACATTTAAGGATTTGATTACTTAATTTTTCTTATTAATTTAAATTATTAAATTAAATTAGGATAACATTTTAACATTTTTTTAACATTGAGTGTGGAATGACTTTCCTCATTCCATATATATAATTACATTTTTTTTATTTGTGTTTTAATTGAAAGAAATTTGTCAAATATTTACAAAGTAATTGAAAAATCTGACAATAAAAGAATATTTCTTGTTCCTTGATAAAGATGTAATTTTTTAATGTTGTGAAAACTTGCTGAATTTAATAACTTTTTTTCATGTTTTATTTTCTTATGTAATTGAAAAAATAATCAAATGGTTTGTAGTATTAATTTATAAGATTTATTCATGTTAAAATAATTGGCATGGAAAAAAGTTTATTACTTTTCCTCTCTCTAGAAAACAGGTAAAATTACATCAATATATTGAAAAAAAGACTGCAATTTATGTTCTATAATATTATTATAAATGTATATTTTGTAAACGGTAAATGGTTTAACCCCACCCCCCTTAACAATGGACTTATGAAAGCAAGAAAGATGCATTATAATGCATCTTATAAGAGCAGAAGTTAAATCTTCCCACCTCTTACCCTTGGTGTCTTTTGAAAAGATGCGATCAACTTTCCCACTTAAAATTTGTGGATATTTTTCAAAATAATCCAACATAATTTCTATTTGGGAAGCAAATGTACGCTTCGCCATAGTTCCTTTGGCGATTGAAACCTCGAACTGAATCTGAAACCATAAACAAAAATATCGAATGACGATCGCTTGATTTGCTGCGTGCGGAGCAGAAATACGTCACTTCCTAGCGTAAAGCGAGATGTTCGAAACGACCGAGGTAAGAGAATCAGACCCCTTCTTTCGGTCGAGAAAACGTCAGAATTTTTTCCTCTCCCGACACACCATGAGACCACTATGGAGGACGTAAGTTTACGTCAAAAGGGGTCTCTTTAAAAGAAATAGGGAAGTGCAACGTCAAATATCCGTGACTGTCTGCAACAACACCGAGAATGAAAAAAACGAGAAACAAATCTCAGCGTGTCCGTTTGAAGTCGAGATGGAAAGTACCTTACTATAAAAAAATTAAAATTTAAAAATTGATTTATCTCCTAACGATTTGACTGTTTTGGGTTGGGATGCTATCGAAAGATAAAACACGTCTACTATTTTGTTTATTTTTGCTTGTTATAAGTTTCTAATTGAATAAAAATGGTGTCTTATTTATAGTTTAAAAGTAAGTAAAATTCGAACTAATATTATTGTTTCTGCTCATGGTTATAAACAGTGATATACGCATTTTAAACATATTGTTGTTAGAATGTTAAACTTTTAGTGCTTCGAATCGATTGCTTCAACAAACAAAAGTGTTTTTCGATCAGGAAGTTTTAAATGTTTGCGAGATTGGTGAAAAGGAAAGAACAAAATCTGAAAAATGATGAGATATTTACATGGCACTGATAAAAATTATATTTGGGAAAAAATGTTCAAACGAATCTTTTTAATTCCCAGTTCAATGTTTACGACCTGCAAGCAGATTTATTTATCCGCTATTTCAACAAGAACCAGGATCAATATTTGTTTCCTTCGCATTTATGTTGATATTTGTTCAGCAAAACATTTAGTTATAATGAAAAGTCAATAAAAGTTACACTTTATGTTAATCACAGCTTTTAATCTTAAGTCTGTCAGTTTCATAAAGCTTTTTCACCTCCTAAAGCTATAATTTGAAATTAAAACAACCACAGATATGGTAGAATCTTTAAAAAAATATTTTTATGAATGCGTTCTTTTATTAAAATTTTTGTAGCAGAAGTTGATTTGTGTTTCTACTTATTCCCAGGAGACCATCAAAATGCAGCGTAAGGTGCCCTACCTGTTTGAATTATTTTATTTTAATTGCAATCTTAACCTGTGTTAATTTCATTGTCATTTCGTTCGTTTTTTAACTTGTAAAATTATTTGTAATTCCAATTTTCATATGGACGAGTTTTCTGGTTTGTTTACTTACATTAAATATCTTGACTTTATCTGCTTGTATGTTGGAGTTCCGATTTGAATATCCATTGACGTAGCAATACACCGGAAATGCGTAGTAGAAGCAAGTAAACAAATCAGAAAACTCGTTTGTTTACTTACATTAAATATATTGACTTTATCTGCTTGTATGTTGGAGTTCCGATTTGAAGATCCATTGACTTAGCATTACACCGGAAATGCGTAGTAGAAGCATGTAAACAAATCAGAAAACTCGTCCATAGTTCTTACATTTGAGCTATTTTGTAAAACATGCGACCTCTAGATGGCGGTACGACAACAATGTTTTGAAAGTTAGTTCCCTGGAAGCATTCACAGAGAGAACGCCAGCGTTGATGGTTGACGCTAAAAGCGGAAAGTGTTCTTATTATTTAAAATATTATATTTAATGTTTTGAACGAAGTTGTGCATAAATATGTGTTAGCTGTTATGCATGGAGTCGGATTACTTTCGAACTATGATAAATACATCATTTATGAAATACCAACATCTTCAAACGTATCAGTTGGCGAATTGACGATTTCAGCGTCGTGAAAGAGGGTGACTGCAAGAACAGGGTTGCCAAATTGGTCTTTTTAACGCCAAATTATGGAAATTTGGCCTTTTTTCAAAGCCCTTGAACTTAAGAATTTTCATTTGACCTTCATTTTGGACCTTTTTTTTATTTTATTTTCGTTAATGACTTTTAGAACAATTTTTAATTACTTATTCTATTGCTTTTTTTAAAAAAAAATATTTGATATTACACATTTCAAATTATATAAAATGAGATGTCAAACGAAATAGCTCATGAATAGAACAAGGATGCTTTAAATTTCTTTCACTTAAATTTTAGTTTAATAATAGAACATTGAACATATGCCTATCAAGTGGGATTCGTTTTCATGAAAGATAGCTGTTTTTCTAATAGCAAATGACGTTTTCAATCAATTTGTCAAATTTGGCCTTTTTTGGCCTTATTTTTAAGAAGTTTTGGCCTTATCTTGCTATTTCGATCTGGCAACACTGAAAAAGACACTACTTTGAATTTAGTACCACTATTAGTACTATTTTTTTGTTTGCTTACTTCACAAATTCGTTAGTTCGTAAATTTATTCATTAGCATTTGTTCTAAGAGTTTGGTTTCCCAACCTAAATAAGATGATAAAGTTTAAAATTGAGAAAAAATAGAATTAGGGTATATATACAAATATTTACAAGTATTCGTACAAATATTTACAAGTATACTCACTTGCATTATCATAACTTTGTTGTTTTCAAATGATCATGTATCCTTCATGAAGATTTTATATGCATACATTGCCTTCCGTAATCCTAATTAAATTTCTGGCGTTTTCACTAACCTTCGCATTTATTTACAGTACTATCAGTACAGACATTTACACATCTTGTATTTGATGTCATTTTGTCGTGTAACTAGACAATATTTTTGTAATTTTAATATGCATTGTTTAAAAATCAGTGAAACATTTTAATTCTAATAGCAAAGAATTATGATATTTTCAAGAACTTTTGAGGAAATGCGAGTCGGTATAACTAATGAATTCCTTCCAGTGGAATCTAAATATTGAATTATAAACTATGTTTCTCGGAACCATAAATTAATCTTAGTTTTCATTGCTAATTAGAAGATTTAACATACCGACAATTCATCTTCCTTATGTATCACGCATATGTCTTGACGGTTAAATCAATTCACGTCACTTTCAAATGTAAATGTATCATGTAAAGGATATATGTTTCATTAGAAAGTCAATAATTTAATACTGACAAACGGGATATTTCAGACACATACTGTTACATATTGACATACACACACATAGACACATACTGACACATATTTGTTTAAGTAAATTGCAGAAACTTAGTATCGATGTTTAATTAATTTTTTTTGAATTTACGTTCTGCAGAAAGTTTTTAAATGTATTCGGGATGTCGAAAGCAATCGTTGATATCAAAGGTAACTGGAAAATTAAAAAATCAACTTTTATTAATTCATTCAATTCTAAAGTAAAACCTAGACTTTCAAGCAATCCAATTCAATTGCAAAAAGGGTTGTTTCGGTATTGTGTAGATGAAAAATGTAAACTGGTTTCAAAATAAATAACAAGTTTTAATATTCCGAAATCTTTGTCTTTTCAATTAGCATCTGTGCATTGTGTTTAAAAACCTCCAGTTGCTGAAAATAACTGTTTCTCAAAAAAAATGAATTAGCCGTTTTTTCCAAGCTACAGCAAATGAGTTGCATTTTGATTCAAAGAATCTTTTAAATAAATTTTGGTTAAAACCACTTATTCTGATATAAATACTGCATACAAGACATCATTACATTTTTAACTGAAGTTCAGATGAGGAGAAAAAAGATACCATAGGAGACTTAATTCGCTTATTCGTAACAACTATTTTTACCAGTTGGAAATCTTTCTATCAAAGTATTAAACTAGATATGTCGCTTTATTTATTACATGTTTAACAAAACTAGATTGTCTCTATGTTCGGCATTTGAACATAAAATGTTTGAAAAATAAGTTGCAAACATTTAAAATGTAAAGATATTGTTTAACTTTTAAGAAAGCATCAACAACATACCGTTCGAAGAGTTTACCACCAGCATGAAGAATCATGAAATCTTTACGGATCGCCGAGTGATGTAACTCGAGCTGAAGTTGTGTAATACTGTTCAGTTTCATTAAACTGGCGACAACTATGTGTCGTAATAAAATAGAAGAGGGTCAACCGAAGTGGATTGCGAAATGACTGGTCAGGTATTATCTGCATTTCACCATTTTCCCAACTTAAAACAATATTGTTGTAAAAGGTCTTCCTGTGGGTGTATGGTGTAAACAGTCCAACACGCAGGATAATGGAGAATGAAGGTTTATTTAGAAATATGCAGGAAAACACGTAGCACAGGTACAGGAAACAATAGTTCTTGCACAGATTACCAATGTAAATAGACAACAATTCACAGGTAATGACAGTTCAGCATTTTGATATTTAACAACACAAATAGTCAGCAAATAACTAGTAACGGCAATATCAGCTCAGCTCACCAGCTGATTAGCTCGCACAGCGATAGAACTCTAAAGACGTTCGCTCTTCAAGGCGATCAGCCAGTCGATCAAGACGCTCCTCTGATCTAGAAGCCGTCCTTAAATATTCTCTCCGACAGGCCGTGACGTCACATGGTGTTTTCTCGTGTATTCCCTTTCCTAGTAGAAATATCGAGAAAAGGGTTGCATTTTCGGGAATCATCTATTTGTCGCCAAGGTAGCCAAATCGCCAAAATTGTCGCCAAGGCCATAACGGTCGCTGAGGTCACTCCATGCTTAACCTTGCAAAACTCTCTTCCCAACCATAAGACTTGCATTGCTGGGAAGCGACTTTCCATGTTTGTAACAATATGCTGTTTCGAAGTCATCTCTACATCAATTAATTTCGAAAACAGCTTGAAATATTTTCAATTCGTGACTTGGTCTGCGATATTTTGGAGACATAACAACAGTGAATCTGATAAAACTCTAAATATGGAGAATTCTTTTTTTTATTACATATTTTTATATCAACTTGATATAAACATCGCTTAGCGAGGCTTAAAAGTCATTAGCGATTTAGGCTTGACATGAACTTCTTCTAACAACATTTCCTCCTTAGTTCATCTAAGACAAAGTTTCCATTAATATAGAAACTTTGACCCGGTGTTTCAGTTCAGTCATCGAATCAAACTCAATGTTTTTTATTACTTTTTTACGTCCATGGTGCTGGTCTAACAAATCTAACGTAACCAAAATCATCCGTCAAATTTCAGGTGAAAGAAATGAAGTGCTGTGGAAGAAGAAGCATGAAGCTTTCATATATCTATTCTTATAAAAGGCAATGTTTGTGTGCGTGTGTGTGTTTGTCCGCGATGTCTAGACAAATCTATCGCACTTAACAACCATAAAATTTGGCACACAGGTAGTAGTGACTGAATTCACCTCGAAGCCAAAATTTTAAAATTTAATCTAGAATTTTTTTATTTATTTTTGTGTTGTTTTGGTTGATTTGGTTAATTTTTCGCACTAATTTCTCAATAGAATGGTGTCAAATAATTTCACGACAAAAACAGATACATCATAGGAAAGAGCACGTGATTTCCGTTCTAATGAAGTTAGTTTTGAATTTCTAACGTAATTTACTGAAGTTTGAGAATTTTTTAAAAAATAGTCAGTTTCACCATCTAAATGTTAGTTTTGTTTTAAAATTTGTTGCATCCACTTTTCTAATAACACTACTATTTTCAATTTTTTTCAGCTTATAACTAGAACGGTTCTGTCGGATTTAAAACAAGAACGGTTAAAATATCTTTTCCCGTTTTTTTTAAATTAATTTTTTTCTGGGCCGTTGAGAGTTATTTTTCTCGATCGAGTTCCGCGCTCGGCACTTCTTCGGAACGTTGCTGCCAATTTTGATTTTCGGACTCGCAGGATACGTCATGACCTTCACCTGAATGAAATACTTCGATCATTATTTTCGGATTCCATTTTATATTTTGCTTGCTGTATAATAATCATTTTCACGTTCCAATTTTGCAATATTGTTTTGGATTAACGTACTCTGTAATGTAGCGCGAAAAAAAATAAGCATGAAAATCAAATAATGTGTATCTTTTGTGTTGATTTTGTTTTCAAAACTTTTTCATGTCATTGTGGGCGGTTTTTTTTTCATTTTGTTAAAGTCCTGATTCCACGGGCAACGCCGTGCGCGTACTGCTAGTTAGATATAAGAATGAGTGGAGTATATTCTCAGTGTTGGTTCAAAATCAATACTGGGTGCTGAAATATAAAACACATCAAATATACAATTTTGCTGCACTTAATTGAGCAAGTACCTACCTTTACAGACACAGGCACCTAAAAAATATTTAGTTGGCCACTAAAATTAAGAAATTGAAAACATGAG
>BGPR01000567.1:185746-211863 GCA_013235015.1 Araneus ventricosus | reverse complement strand
AGAATTATCTGTCAATTGCATAAATGAATAATAACTGGTCAAAGTTTATGTTTTCGCTTTCTTTTTAAAATAAACCAAATTCTACAGCACAGACCGTGCGAGAACCTACGAAAATTTTAATGATTGGGTAAAAAATAATTCTTTGAAAGCATTTAGATAAACTAATCGAGATTCCTCCTAAACTGATAGAGTAGAATTCTTATCAGTAGCCCGAAAAGCATTTCACTCACAAGACTTTGTCCAGTACCGATAGTTCTAACCGCAAATGACCATCAATGGCTCCCCTTTCATTTTTGACAAATGACCGCTCAGCGGGCGTCCCCCTTTCTGGCCATGCGGTGAAGGAAAGGACGATTCCATTCTGTTTCTGTGAACGAAAAATTACCTCGGGCTTTGAGGCAACCAAATTCTCTCTCCAGCCGGGCTCAGAGAGTTAATGGAATAACACAGTTTTTTTATTTTACTTCATCTCCTCGTACGTGATCATTTCTCATAAAATCTTCTGCACGTTGAGAGGCCGAGAACCGAAGGAATAAAAAACCCAACGGTCTCGAGAACTTCCAGACGTGCGTCCGTTACTTTCAGTGTAAAAAGGAAAATCTAAATCAGACAAAGGAAAATGCTTCCAGTCAGAGACGCCAAAGCCTAATAACGCAAAAATTCATCCGCGAAACAAGATGGCGAGTAAATAGTCCCGTTGAATAAATTTTATTTATAAATTAATAGAGTTGAAACATTAATGGAAAAGACATCAGAAGTTAAGACAATTAATATTTAAGTCAAATACTAAGTAAATAATTAAGAAAAATTTAGATATCTAATAAAACTGTTAAAAATTACCGTTTAAATTTCAAAAGTTGCCAGAGATGTCACACGATACGAAAGAAACTTTGGTGGCGAAGATTTAAATAATTAAAAATACTGACAAAACCGAAAAATGATGTAGATGCAATTTTTACAATCTAACACTCAGCTATTCAGAGCTGTAATTTTTTCCCCCGATATTGCTGACAACGTTAACATGAGGATTTTATCCATGGTGAATAGTGATTTATTTCAATGATATCAATGAATAGCAATCGAGGGATCTTTTCGAGTCTTGAAAGGTGTATTTAGCAGATAATCGATCTTCTTGGGCGATCTCGAAATCGTTGCCCGAACCAACGATTGGTTTGTTCTTCTCAACTGTCTCTTTACGTAAGAAAAATTACCTTCATCATATAGACCGAACTTGTGTGAATGACTTTTACTCTCAACGGAACAAAAAGCACTGTAGATATTCAGACAACTCTGTAGTTAAGTAGTAGTTCCCTATTCACGACATTACTCGGTAATTTAGAGTAATCGTTAAAGTAAGGGTGATTCCCTGGTAATTGTTACTTTCTTCTGCATTTATTTCTTTCTCTTATTGAAAGGTACCCTTCTTCAATGAATAAAATGTGAAGATTCGATGTTTTACTTTATTCTAGCAATCTGGGTCTAAGCCACTGAGACCTAGTGGTAGAATATCAACTTGAGGATCGAGCTATTTCAAATTAAAAATTCTATTTCCAGAGAAGCTTCGCCTTCTATGTCGCCTGGTGTACATTCAATTTTCATCACATTTGAACTTCCTCGTATTGTTAAATGGGCTTGTAGAGTAAGCTGTGGCTTTTCTGTCATCATCGCCCTTTTAACACAGAGTAATGTTATAGGGCTGTTCCAAAATAACTTTCGAGTTGTTTCAAAGCGGGAATGATATCCAGCAAGTTTCTTTATTTTGAATTAGAAAAGACATCTCCTGAAATTTAATCTGAAATAAAGAAGCACATACATTTTGGGCGATGGTTTTTGTAAATTATTTTAAATTTTGTTTTAATCTGCCAGATAAGTGTTTAAAGTGACCATACTTCCGCATTATCATTCTTGATTAACTATAATATGAGATTCATAGAACAAGAATGACACTATGGAAGATTAATTTAATAATAATAATAAAATCTTTATATTAAATGAGAAAAACTTAAATATGTAAACATGGAAGTACATATTAATTAAATGAATTTCAGAACTGTTTATTTTTTGAGAGATAAATTTATTCATATATTTGATTTATTAATTTTTCAAATAATTTGATTTATTAATTTTTCAAATAATTTGATTTATTAATTTTTCATATACTAAGTTTAATGTAATTATCAAACAAGCAACACCTAATAGTTTAAATACATTTTTGACCGAATCCTCATATGTTCTTGTATGATTGAATAGGTACTTGGGAATGATGACTCACAAACAAAGTATTTTCTCACTAATTCATAAGATGATTGTCATTATTTAACACTTTAAAATTGCAAGAAGTAAAATAAACGTAAAATAAAGTAAATAACAATTCCTGCTTTGTTATCATTTTTAAACATTGTCTGTATTATAATATAGAAAGATTCAATTCTCATTCATGTAAAAAATTTCTGTCTTGAGTACTTTAGAGGAATGTGAAAAAAGTATCAAATATCTTCTGACATACCTTTGAAGTCTTCACTCATATTTTACTCCAAAATGACACTTTCATATGCACAGAAAATCATCATTCAAGCATAAGTGTGAAATTTCAGCGATTGAAAACCTGGGGTTTCCACTATAGAAGATTTTCCACAGATTTAGGACAGATCCAAGAGCTGTTGATTTTGCACTTCCAATCTATGACCGTGACATTATTGATTGCATGTGCAAACTTAGGAAGGTTATTATCCTAAAATACAAAAAAGTTAGATACTTAACGGAGTAAAATTTTTCAAAATTGATAAATTGTTTCTTGCATTTGTCTTTTGTTATCTGTTTTAGTCTTAAATTCATTTTAAATTTTTTCATGCTTATTTGGGTTTTTTCTTATAAATTTTATTTTCTAAATGTTTAGATGTACAGTTTTTCTTTTTCAATAACTGATAAAGATTCTATTGTAATAAAATTAGGAGATCAGTTAAAAGTGTTAGTGAAATTACGATTACAAACGGTTTTTTATATATAGAATCTTACCCAATACGAGATGCAGGCGCATAAGATTTAATTTTTCCTAGGTTTCTGGATAGATCTTTTATTAAAGATAAAATTTTTTCATGATTCCAACTGTCCCAAATAGCAATTTTAGTTTGCAGCAGACTTGCACTGCAAATCTGCAAGCTTTCTGCAAATTTGTCACGACAAGTATGCAAGTGTGAAACAAGCTTGCAGCAAGTTAACGCAAGCCTCGAAGTCACCATAGGACGTTGCAAACTCATTGGAAATTATAGCAGAAACAGAGTACGAACACAACCCAGGATAGATCTCGCAACCTAGCGCTCGGGAAGCGGACGCTCTAACCATTCGTCCAGTTAAACTCTGAGAGGAGAAGATAGATTTCGCTAATACATCGTTCGATTCGATTCGCATACGATTTATTTTAAACTATTTTCCTGATTTCGTTAATTTTTTGAGATGCGAATACGATTTGAAGTCAAAGATAGAGCGATTTTCGCTAATAACTACGTTTTGTTAGTAGAATAAATTATGAAATTAGAGTTGAAAATTAATTACTTTAAAATGGGACAAAATGTATAAACATTGATTTTTTTTCGGTTTAATTTTGTTTATAAACGCTAAAATTTGAACATTCGGAAAAAGGCGATATAGTTTTCTTTCAAGTGCGAATGCTATATTTAGTAAAAAGATGGAAAATGTTTCAAAATTTTTTTTTATAAAAAAGTTAGTTTTTTTACAAATTATCATTGATTTATTGAATTAATAAAAAGAAGGACGGTGTAGGAGATGCTATTAAAAATAGGATGTTTTTTTAAAAACATAGTTAAAGATAATTATCTCTTTGTGCTATCTTTGCATCACGCTTGTTTTGCAAATTTGATGCAAGCTTGCAATGCAAGCGAGGTGGCGCTATTTGTCACGACGAAATTGTAACAAATGGGTTTTGCAAGAGAGGGTGGCGCTAGTTGTCACGGTGAACTTGCCACAAGTTCGCTTCAAGTTTGACGCGTCAAATTTGCTATGACAAGGCAATATCAAACCAAAATCAAACTTGCTGCAAACTTACGTGCTATCTGGGGTATGTGTGGTGTGATTATAAATTTAAAGGGAATTCTATTCCGTAACACCTCATTTTTACTGGTTTAAGTTATTGAGTCTTTCTATTATTTTTGTATCGCCCTTTCAACTAATGCGAGAATTTTTGGAACATCATCATTCAAGAATAATAGCCCGAGCAAACACTTAACGGAAATTATTAAAATTTAAATTAAAATGAATATTGAACAGACATTAATCACTGCAATATTGATATTATGAGTTATACTATACATACACGTATTCTATATGTCTGGTTAGAAAATGTTGGGATTTCTCCAAAGTCTATTTTTTTCCATTATATCCAGTTAATATGTTTTTTAATTTTTTTATTTCTTAGAGTTTGATTAAAAATAGCATCATCCAGGACATTTTATTCATATTGCTAAAAAATCAAACAGTTTTATCAAATCTGGGACTACCATTAGTTAATCGAAATTGTCTCAGGTGTCTGGTCACATTCGATCTGACTGTTCTAGTCTCTTAAACTATTATTGCCAAGTCCTTCTAAGAAGATATCAGGTTACAGAACTACCGACTAGCTTCGCGCCTCCGTTGAAAACGACCGTAAAGTAATCGTTCCTGTCTTCAGGAATTAAGGATAAGATCTAGACAATGTCATTTATTTTGAATCAAAGAAAGTAAATTTGAGCGATAGATGACTTCTTGACAGAAGTTCGAGAAGAATAGCATGCTTTTTTCCACTTTAATAATGTTATTCATACGTTCAAACAGTCTTTAGCATTCTGTATCGGAAGATTGTTGTACGAAGATCATTACCAAGTTCTACAAACAGTCTTTAGCATTCTGCACGGGAAGATTGTTGTACGAAGATCATTACCAAGTTCTACAAAAAGTCTAGATTTTCTACAAATTAAACTATATGCATTATCTGAAAAGTAAAGATACGATTGATAGTTATTAATCTTAAATAATAATTATGCATGTCAAAATTTAATAAGAAATGAATGGAATTAATAAACGAACATATTAAAAATTTGGATTCCTGTTTGTATTGCCTTTCCGCTACGTATGAATGAGATTTACATGCTTTATGTATTGCAAAGTAAATATTTCATGCTCAAATTTACAACTATCATGATAATTTTTAAAAGGAAAGTCATAGTACGTTATTAGGTTGATTTAAATGAAACTATGTAACTTGTGTATTTTGTATTCCGTCTGCCTTATAATTAAGTGACGTCCCAAATTCTTATTCTTAAATTTCTCATTTTATATATTATATTTCACTGTATACAAAAATAAAGCTGTAATCTTCTATTTCACTTCTCTATAACTTTCGATGCAGTGATAAATTTTTCCTTCTTCAATACATAATTAATTTCTGACTTGCAAATCAAATGGTATCATTTAATCTTTATTCAATGTTTAAATAACAAAGTGCGACGCTTCATTCATTTCTTTCAATAGACTGAAGACGTAAAATTCAATTACAAACATATGTTTTAATATTAAGACAGATTTATTAAAATAAATAAATTACGAATTAATTTATTTTAATGCATTATTCATTTAATATATAAAGAATTTTTATGTTTAGTTTTGGTCAGATTCATTAGCTCAAGAAAATATGCCCTGTTTCAAGTTAATAGTTAATTTCAAACATGCACTTGATCATAGGCCGACACTCTCAACGAAACTACTTATTCAAAATAAAGAGAGAAAGGTTCAAATAAAGGTGAAAAGAGAAAACCAATATCTTTTCGCCAGTTTCTTACTCGAGCAATACATGTGGGATTAAGCAGAACATGGGGCATACTTCCAGTGAAGAACCAAAGCATTCAACTTCCGCTCAGAAATTAATTTATAACTGGCAACAGCCACGAGGCAATCTTCTCACAAAGGGAATAAATAACAAAGAGAAATAAACATGTCTGAAAAGCGAAATTGAATTTAATTTTTAACGAGAGTCAATTCTCAGAGTCTTCGATTTAGAAATTTTAATCAAGAATAGGAACAATTTATTTTTGATAATAAACTGAGTAAAAGGGAAAGGAAAGAAATTATTCTGCAGTGCTTTGTTACAGCGCATTGGGGCAGGACATCGCTGTATAAAACACAAAATAAAGGATCATGAATAAATAAATAATATGATTCAAATTCTCGAACAAATTGAAGAAATTTCTCATACATATCTAAGTAGCACTAAAATTTAAATCGGAAATTTAAAGGAGAAAACAAAATAAATAAATTGACTTTGTCAGTTTCAAAATAGTGATTTATATCTTAAACCACAGGTTTCTTTGTTTTTAATATAATTCCGTTTCCATACAAACCTGTCATATATTTTTTATTCATATTTTAAAAATATTTACTAATTATACAATTTTTCAACAACAACCTCGAAATTCAGATCACTGATTTCTTTCTTAGCTGCCTTCCGTAATTATAAACATTCTCGATTTGACCAACATCCGAAAAAATTAAATCTATGTTCTCCAGTGTATTTTGTCAAACTATCGAAACCGCCCATCAGAGTTCTTGTCCGAATCCATTTCGCTCGTCACTAATGTGACAAGAACATCGTTTGTAAAATCCATGCACAATACTCCATTTCCTGACGAAGCGAGACAGATCTCAGTGAATAGCCGGTATCCACATTATTGCATTAAGAGAAGATGGATGAAATAGAGGAATGTGTCGTCTTTTGATTTCAAAGAAAGGACATCAGTCCAGTAATCATATCGGGAGTTTTGCGTCCTTGCTGTGTGGTTTTTCGTGGTAACCAAATGATTACAGGAAACAAGGAAGTAGGAAATGGGGATATGAGCTGATAGAATCGGACAGTGTGAAGATGATTGATCGAATAGTGTCTTCAATGAGAGTGACAGGATGATGTAGACATTGAAATGAAGAAAATGAGCAATTTGTTTTTCCTATTTATGGAAGAGAGAATGATGAGTTTCCATATCAAATCCAAGTCGTTTTATACTAACCAAAAAGAAAAAAAGTACAGTTGACCAAACATTGGTCAATTTCATGGCGCATTTGATGAGTACGCTGAAGTTATATCTAATTCTAGCAATCAGACACCAGGAAGTTAGCCAGAGAGGAAGTTATTAAGTTTTCTGAAGTTCTGTTGTTTAAACTGTGAATATGATATTGAATATTATTATATTATTTTATTATTATTATTATATTGATCGAATATTATTTTATTATAATATTATGGAATATTACGAAATTAAAAGTCAGCTCACACTTTTCTTTAGCATAAACTTGCTAATATTATCACAAAGGTGCAAATAATTGCAAGACACAATTTAACGATAAACCAGGTTTTTTTATATTCGAAGCAACTCGTTTCACAAGCCAACAAAGAACTTGCGGTACTCAGTATTTATGCGTTCAAGGAATATTCTGGAATAATATATTCAGAACTGTGGAAAAAAGATACAGGCGTCCCAGAATTTAAAAAATTCAATAAATTTCAATACCAGACACATTTTAGAATTAAAATGCCTTTCCTTGAATTAAATTACTGGGGCGGGAACACAAACTACGTACTACCAAGTTAACAGAACAGTGCTCTTCCACAGAGACTGTTGGAATGGTTTTTACTTTCTCGTATACGAAGTATACAAAGAGAAAGTATTGTAATCGTCAAAAAATTCGAACTCCACATTTTGACGAATCTCCACGTTTTAGACCTCCCTCAGTCCGAAAAACACAATTTTGGAATTATGTCTGTCTGTGAACACGATAACTAGAAAACTATTAGAGCTACGGGGATGAAATTTGGTATCTGGTCTTTAAACATAATTTGTAGGTTTCTGTCAAATTTTGGACAAACTCCGTCAACGGAAAGTCTGTCTGTCTGTATGTCCGAATTCACACAGTTTTATCGTCATGAATGTAGGTCCGTATAAAATTCTGGGCAAAATCCGTCAAAGGGTTGACTGTCTGTCGGTCTGTATAATTTACCATTGAAACCAATCCGCTGTCTCCACGCGCATGCGTACAGAAGCAATCGTCTGTGCTAGGGAAAGGAGCGATTACGTCAGTTTGTCCTTGAGACGGCAAGAGTGAAACCTAGCAGTGTGTGATAGATGCGTTTTAATGGGTACGCATCTCTTTGAATTCTTTACCTAGATATTTTTCAATCACTATAATGAAAAACCTTCTGATAGTCATTGGATTCTGGAGAACAGTAGGTTCGAATTTTTTTAGACACTCGGGGGAAGGAGAAACGGCACCTTTTGGGGGAAGTATACGAGAAAGTTTAGGGGAGAACACTCCCGCTGGTTTTCTCCAGAGATATTAAAATTGTGGAAAGTCAATAAACAGAAAAAGAAACTGAGTTTTGTCAGCCTCAGATATTTTTTCGTGACTGATTCTTGTTTTAAACGACATCGAATTAACAGAAGCTTTGCTTATGCAGATTTTAATGCTCAAAGCGGCGGATGTTCCTCAGAAATTTTGATAAAGAATAATTTCTTCCTTTTTATTTCTTAATGAAATGTTCTCTACAAATATGCATCCACGGATTCGTTTGTTTCTTTTGAAATCATTCGTGTAATATTTTCAACTAAATAACTAACCCTAACACTGCACATATATTAGTAATTTAGGAGTATTTTGAAGAAATAAATTCGTTCAAAGAGAAAAAAAAATATTAAATAAAAATTAGATATAATGCTTTCAAATGCTTTAATCTTCACTTCACGTATTTTTAAATTATTGTAAAGTTTTGAATGCAAAATTCCATGAAAGTTTGGTAATTTACTCCCCTCTATTTCAGTTTAAGAATGTCACTTTTAAGGTCTGATGAAAACGGATTTTCCCTTTGTGTTTTGCAAACTGACGCTCTCGGATGGCATTAGTTAAAAATCCTTCTAAAAGTAAACGAAATTACGTTTTTCAGCGAAAAATCTTTCACTTCTTTTCTTAAATTCACAATTTTGATGTTTGCTGGTGATTAAACACTGAAGCCATTATCTAAAAGGTTTATTAATAACACTATCTTAAAATTTAAAGAAATATCTTTCAACACTACAGATTATTTTATTACAATAATTTTAACATCACGGAATTTTATATAGAAAATTATAGTTTTTTCTAAATTTAGTATTAATTTTACAATAAGAAACAAGTCAATGTTTTTTCATATTTAAAAATATTCTACAAATGTGTAAATTAAACATTTTTGAACAATGAAACAGAAAAAGTGGCTATAACTTATATAAGACTTTAAAAATTTCTACCTAACAAATGCATGGATCTTGGATATGTGCCAGCGAAATTACATTTTCATTTTAAATATTTTAAAACATAAGACTTAACAGTATTACTTTTCTAAGAAGACCACCACAGTTCGAAGAGGAATTATTACTAAAGACTAGTTTTTGAATTATCAAAATCATTCTTTTCTTTAGTGTTCATATTTTGTTTGTTATTTTCCATCAAGTCACATGAAAATATTCTACACTGAAAACTCCCGAAGATAGAAATATATACATCATATTTGAATTAAATTTTCAATGTAGACCATACATCCTTTTTCTTTTTGTAAAAGAAATATCTTTGTGTTTTAACTAGCACAGTATTAGCTTGTTCAATATAAATTTTAAAAAAATGTTTTAGATATTATTATTTCAGGCTTGAGTTACTGGTTTGATCTTCACAGAATTCAAATTCAAGTCCCATAAATTTGCTTTAATTAAATGGATTATAATCTATTACACTGCAGGAAAAAATGTTTTTCAGTTTCTGAAAAAATCTTAACGGTTTTAGGATATCATGAAGCTGATGATTTCAAAATTAATTTTACTTTTTTCGAATAGTTTTGAATCTTCAACGATACAGTTTTTGAAATGATGCATATTGTCAACATCTCAACCGTGTCTGCAGCAGTGTTGGTCTACAAAGTTTAAAAAAAATCATGCCACTATGCAGCGAGAAAATTTGCGAATTCGTGATATATTAATCGAAGAAAAAAGTTAATGAAATTAATTAATATCTATCGCTCCGCATGGGCCTTAAATATCCTAAGAAATGGTAATATTAGACTATTTTTCATTAATTTTTAAAATTTCTCTTAATCTCGCCATTATAGCATCATTTGTTAAGTACTTAATTTCTTAAGAGTATTAAATTTCATTTTATCAAAATCGGTCTATAACTTCCTGCCACAGAATCCTTTCAAAGTTGTCAAAAATTTGTGAACTTACCTCCATGCGCAATCTTTATTTCCTAATCAATCTTCGCACATCATTTTGTAGACAAATGCAATAGATTTATGTATATGCAAAGCAAAAGTTTATTTAGGTCTAAGAAATATCAAATTTATTTATTTTGGTTGTTTAGGGTAAAACTTTCAAAACTAAGCTCCGAAACTAGAATGTTGTTTGTTAGTTCAGAACGCACACCAATATAGAAAGTAACAAAAATTTAACACACCTTTAAGAAAAGACTTAGGCAAACAGGATTTCAAAGTGATGGAACAAAGATATCAAGGGAGGTGGGAAACACGTATGGTGGCAGACTACTGCTAGAGAACTCCAACGAAAAATATCCACTCTGTGTAAAAGGAAATCATATAAAAGTTTTCTATGAATTAATTGAACCAACTTATTTAATTTTCATTTTATTGGACTTAATGCAACACCATGTATTTTTTACCAAACCATTATGATTCATCTATTTTATTTGTTGAAGCTTATCTCTTTATTTCATTCACTAATATCGTTTTAAATTTTATTATTTAACTCGTATTTGACACGGATTTCATATGATCTCTGTACAGATTTGTCTTCTGATTTATATATTGATTACTCTTTAGGATTAGGATGATTTATTACATTGATTTAATTTTATTATTTATTTTATATGAGACGGTTTCAATGTGATTTGAATAGGGCATATATATTACTATTTATTTTAGTTTTTATTCATCTCGAAAACTAGAGTTTGTCTAATAAAAAGAATTCTAGATTTAGAATCAGCACCACGAAATTATTCTAAAATTACTGGAATGACATTGGCAAAAAAATGAGTGTTCATCGGTGTTAATTGTGATTTAGACAATTTTGTTCCTAAGTAAAAACGCATTTGAAATGATGATAACTGTAAAAGCTCGATAGTGCTGTATTCATTCAATGCATATCATTCTTCTCATTTTATTAACATAAATAAATTTCATTTTCATCAGACTACATAGTGTAAAACGCACTAAAAATCATTTTTACAGTCTACTCTTTGCATATGGAATGGTTGATTAATTGAAAGGAAAGATGTTACAATACGTAACACAACTTCACCCTTAAAGGCCCAGTGCTGCCATTAAGTAATATACCCAATCATGTCTTCTAAATTCTTGGGAATAAGTCAGAAGCTCTAATGCCTGTTGCTGCCAATTGGATACATACTGAAATTTTTATTAAATCGATTTACAACATGTAGATGGCAGCCTGAGTACTGATAAAAAAATAAAAATATATTGATGTTTTTCACACCAGCCTACATCATTTTTGCTTTGTTAGTACGCTTGAAAATACCATATTTTTTCTACAATTTTGAATTATATTCTTTATCCTTATTATAGTTCTTAAAATTTATCTCTGTTTCAAATTATAGGATTTTATCAAAGACATTGTTTTCAGAAATAAACTCCAGTGTTGTCATTTCGCAACAAACTGTTTTTAGCCATAAGCCATACTTAAAACAAAATAGGATATTTTAAAGTATTTTTCCCACATTTGTTTCCAGAAATGAATGCCAAAAAACATTTTAAAATTAATTTTTTTAAAAAAAATGAGCTTTTAAGGTTTAAAATACTTGTTTAATAATTGCAATAGGTTGCATTTAAAATGCTACTTTAATTATGCGGAAGCGGTGGAAACTATAATCGACGAGTTCCGAAACTAATGATAATGATGATAAGTGGTTAATGTCAGCCTCGCGTGAGGCAGACGTCTCGTTAACAATGGTGAGCCTCGGCTGTATTTTCCCGTTCCATCGATGCAGACAGCGCATTCAAGAGTGGAGAATGATGGAAACGTTTTAAACATCATTTGCTGGTACCTGTAGGAGGCAGACAGACTCAGTTTCGACAGAAATAAATACCAATCTTTACTTACACATTTCGATTATCTAGATAATAAGGAGGTTGTTCGTTTTCCATGAGAAAGACTTTTATATCACAGTCATGCATGGTTATGTAATTTTCCATTCCATTTTAAAATGAATATTAACCCCTTGCCTTACTTTTTTTATTTAATCTCCTAATTAGATGCCACCACCCAGTTGACATATTTTTCAATTCCTACTATTAGTTCACACTCTCCCTATATATATTTATTTATTTATATATCTTGTTCAAATTTTGCAATCGATTTTAAACTAACTTCCCGATGAGCTGGAGACTTGAAACTTTAAACATAGCTCACAACTAGATGACAATGCAGTATCAATTCGCTTTCTTGTGTGTCATTTCATATTTTGCAAGACGCATGCGCAGTGCGTTTTTCATTATATCTCGAAAACTATTAACATTACAGATTTGGTTCTTGGATATATGGATGGCGCATGGGATCATCTAAGCAACCCCATATTTTAGCCATATCTTTGCGCATGCGCAGTGCGTTTTTCATTATATCTCGAAAACTATTAACATTACAGATTTGGTTCTTGGATATATGGATGGCGCATGGGATCATCTAAGCAACCCCATATTTTAGCCATATCTTTGAGCATGCGCAGTGCGTTTTTCATTATATCTCGAAAACTATTAACTTTACAGACTTGGTTCTTGGATATATGGTTGACCCATGGGATCATCGAAGCACCCCCATATTTTAGCCATATCTTTGCGCATGCGCAGTACGTTTTTCATTATATCTCGAAAACTATTAAACTATCAATTATTAAAGTAGGAATTGACTTAATTTTTTTTTTATATTACTTGTTTATTATTTCAATCTATTTAAGATGGTGAAGGATTCTTGAGACATTGAAGCGTGAACAGGAAGTTTAATTGTTACGTTGACTTAATTATGGATTTAAATAACGTAAGGGCGCAAAAGACCCGAATGTTGACATGCGACGCCGACCGACAAGGCTTTAATCAAAACAGACTTTAATAATTAAAATCCTATTTATTGCTAAAACATGAAAAAAGGAGAAGAATCTTTTATATATTTCTTTTTTTAGGGCTGGCCAGAAATATCAGAATATAAGAATAGTTATATAATTCGCTTAGCAACTCAAAAAGAATCGAAATAAAAGAAGAAAAGTAGAGCACTTTTGAAGGAAAAACGGAATACAGAAAAGAAAACAATATGAATAATCAGATTCGGTAGCAAAGAACATTCTCGACTTACAACAGATATCAAAACAGAAACGGGAAGTAAAATTTAATTTCGGAAGTTTTTCTTCTAGCAGTTTCCTGACGACAATAATCAAATCAGGACGGCATTTGTGGGACAGAAAAGACTTTCGTGCTCATTCTCCAGAAATATAAATAAAATAAAAAAGTTTTTAAAAACACACATTTTATTAGTGCATATTTTTCATTTTAATTACATTTAGTCTTTGATCCACAATTCATTATTATAAATGCTAGCCGCCTTTGGCGACCTGATGTTCGCTCGGAATATTAATAGCCTGCTTGCAACTTGAGGAAATAATTTCTTAAATTGATGGTTGTAGAGGCTTAGGGAATATGCTAAAGTTTTGTTCTGCGATATATCTCGAAATTGGAGGGTGGTAAGTTGTAGGCGAACATTGATAACATATCTAGGGGCCATAACTTCATATGAAATAAAAAATGTCGAAATCGGTCCAGTTGTTGGGCCTGGGGGTGACTAAGTCAAGGTTTTCCCTCATAGAGAACGTACAGTGTAGTAGAGTATTTTTAATTTCTCTAAGAAA
Organism: Araneus ventricosus; assembly: GCA_013235015.1. Lineage (NCBI taxonomy): Eukaryota > Metazoa > Arthropoda > Arachnida > Araneae > Araneidae > Araneus > Araneus ventricosus. The sequence continues at coordinate 197,880 of BGPR01000567.1, read as the reverse complement.
TTAAGGCTGGAGGGCGGCAACGCCCATTGATGACGTATCTGAAGATCGTCAGCTTTCATATAAAATAAAAATTGTCGAAATAGGTCCAGTGATTGGGCTGGGGGATTCTGTCAAGTTTTTTCCCCATAGAGAATGCACAGTGGAGAAGAGTTTTGTAGCACTGCTTCACCTGGGAAACCCCTTACACTATGCTACAAGTTGAATGTTTACAACATCATACCACCTAACAAACTCGTCAGCTGACTTAGAACCACGTTGGTATAAAAGAGTTATGAACAACAACAATTATCGGGCGAAAATCAGAAAACTCATCCAGTTCATCGCGGAAAACGAAACACTCTTATTTCCAAAAGATGGTGACAACTAGCCACAGACTCAATTAACCCTATGCATTCATATTCTCTCTTCTTCCATACATAAGGCACGACCCTCTCAAATTCAACAACACAACGACCTGAAAGACTGAACTTAAAAAAATATCATATTCTTTTGTTATTAATGTCCTGTTTTTTTCGTATCTTTATTTAGAAGTTGCATTTTTTTTTGTTCTGGCTTTTTCAATAAAGTTTCACGCATACCCAACCAACCGACAGGGAGCCGTCCTGGCTCCGAGTTCGGGGGTATGCTGTGGTGCTATGTAGCACTGCTTCCTGAAATTGTGATATGATACCATGGTTTTTATTTATTAAAGTTTAGATCAAATTGAAAGTTTTAAGCTTAAATTTCCATGACGTTCAAATGTGAGAGAGATATTTTATAAATCATTTCATGAAAACTATTTATATTGCAGCATTCTGTTTAAAATAACATAGAAGAATTCAAGTAATATAAACAAGAATGAAGTTAATATTTTATTTCGAAAGAAATCATAGCTTTAGAAATTAAACAGAAACAAATTTAAAAATGAATCATTCGTGCTTCTTTAAAGAGTTTAACGAATGAATAGTAGAAAGTTAATGGATGCATAGTAACATTTAAATTTTGCTCATGATGAAGCGGGAAATATTGGATTGAAGACGTGCATTGTAATTGAAATGACTTCAAAATTAAATTTTAAGCGGTAAGCTCTTTCAAAAAACTTCAAAAAAAGTCTTATTTCCGAATGCAGAAATTAAATTCCATTACTTTACAATCAGAACAAATACTTACGTTGTTGACCATTCTCTAAGAGACAAAATTGGTTTCTTGGCTAATTTTTAAAACCCAGCATCGCTTTTCATTATTGGAAAAGCACTTGTTATCTTATTTAAAGGAAAAGCGCTTGTTATCTTGTTTAAAGCAAAAACACTGAGCTGAGTAAACAAAGAATTCCCTCTGCATTTTCATTACATGAGCCAGGTCGAACATTGATTCCAGTCTCAAACAAAGCTCTTCATCACCTCTCATTGCCATACTAAGTGGCGAACCGTATTTCCGGACATTGATAGTTTTAAGAGGAGCTGATTTTCACCCAAACGTGTTCAGCGGTGCTTAATTATTGAATAATTGTGTCCCTCGTGTAAAAGACCGCACGTGCCGGAGTGGAATATTAATCGAAGTGCTGCTTCAAGGACATTTTCCTCTAACTATGGAATATGTCCTCTTATGATCTTGAAATTTAAACAGCAGTTTGGACTAAACTCTTCCACCAGGATAATTAATTTATTTCGTTTTCTTTTCCTAAAATATACATCGATGAAAGACTGTCGAGTCATCATTGAAATTTAAGAGAGCAAAGATTTTTTATATGGGTCGCTCTAGTAGTCTGACCGAGAATTGGCTTTGGAGTTTCACTCGAAATATGAATTTAATTCAGCTAACAAACGTTATGAAAAAGTTTGCTTTTTAATAAGTTTGATAATAGAATTAATAGTTTGCTTCTTAATACGTTTGATAATAATATGAATAAGTTTGCCGCAATAAATGATCTGCTTTTATAATTGAGGTTTAGTCCAAATAGCTGTCCAAAATCCATATTGGATATTTTGTACAAAATGTATTTAATTGTTCATTTTGTACAGATTTTACAATAAACTTCAAAAGGTGCAATGTGCTTCTTTCTTGTCTTACGGTTATATAATTTAGAAAACTAATGAAAGCCATTTCTTCTATATTATCATAACATCACATATAATTAGATAAGACATATATCGAAGCTCGAAGAATTTTAATTACATACTATTTATTGAATTTCTATCATAATTATTCTGAAGAGAATCTCGAGTTTTCTTAGTACTTAAATAGTTGTCTTTAAGCTCTCAACTACTATGGCCGTATGCCATATGTGCGTCGAATTATCACATTATAAAACATATAGCTAAAATATTTTCAATTATATACACTATAATTTGATGGAAACATACGTGGAATTCATTAGCATCTCAAGTTTTCTATGAAGTCTTCGCTAATCAATACGACAACAATTTCACAAGCAGTAAATGTCACCATACACAACTGTAGAAGAAACAAAGCACTGATAAAAAATTACATAATTCTTACTCAGAAAAAGCTTTCCTTATATTTTCGTTGATTTTTTGAGTCTGTTAAATATTTAATATAAATTAGTACAAAAAGCTGTGTTTGTAATCTATCAATTGCATTCATAAGTAAAGAATTAGTGTATAATCTACCATGTTCCTTTCGATTTATGGGCTCTTTTTCTCACATACAGGTTTCTACTTATATCCGTTACACTCCCCTTAACTTTTAAACAGTGACAACTTAGGCCATAAAGTTGGTGTCTAGGTATAGTGAAAAGGCTATGCGCTAGTCGATGAGACAACTTACCACGCCATCTATCGGCAAATTTTGGAATTATCGGTCCTATCTCGTAAACGGCGAAAGATATAAGAAAAAGACCAATTAAAAAAATGTAGAGCGTCTTCGATTTAGTACGAAAAGACACATTGCGCACAATAATGCGTAATAAAACGTAATGTAGAACAAAACGTGTAAAACACGCATTTGTTTGGCCGCGATTTCTAATACTCTTACACCAGAAAAGCGTTAGAAAGAAAAGAAGACAATTAGTTATCAGCAGATATTTTTATTTTCGACTTTATAACGACTACGACATCGGTCGACGTTTACTGTTGAAAAGATTATCTTGTCTCCTACTGTCGCGAATTGTTACGTCACAGGTTTGGAAAATCGCGACCAAACAAATGTGTATTTTACACAATTTGTTCTTAGCATTACTGCTCTCAACATGTCTTTTCGTACTGAATCGAAGACGTTCTATAATTTTATTATTCACTTTTTCTCCGTATCTTGTACCACTTTCGAGATAGGAACGCTAACTTCGTTGTTTTCCGCCAGGTGGCGCTGTAACTGATCTCACAGAGTAGCGCATGGTCACTTTACTATACCTAGACACCACCTTTATGGCCTAAGCTGTCACCGTTTAGAAGTTGAGGGAGGCGTAACGAATTTAAGTGGGAACCCTGTATTTATAATGTAATAACATAATTCTAAATGATAATAATATTTCTGAAAATATAATGAAGAGAATTATCAACACGCTTATCTTCAAATCGCTTTTGAGTAGGAATGATAATCTATTATTTTCGAATTATATTTATTCATCTATTCAAAAATAATCTTGCAAATTATCAGATTTGGTATGGATGCAGAATTTTGTAAGAGGAGTTATATATCCCATATCATAGTAACAAAAGTAATAAAAGATATACTGGAATAAAATTTAATTTTCTTGTTTATCTAAAAGTACGAGAATTTCAGTTATAGTCCAAGTAGCCTCTTATTAGAAATAAATCGTGCTTTTGCTTTTCCATAAATTTTTTCTCTAGATATCGGAGTTATTATTTAACCCTTCTGAAACAGGTAAGCCCTTCATACTCCGTAAAATTACAGATAGTTCTTGACTTTCCCTGGACTTGACAAATTTGAAGAGATGAAGTAACTCTTCAGGCCAGTTTATTGCTTTAAGTTTTCCCTCCTGATTTCCACGGGGGTCATAAACTGTCTTCAACAGACGAAATTTGAACCTACTCTTTGACAACCCGCGGTATTCGGGGAAAAATGGAGGATTTCGTCTAAGGTACTTGTTTTCTACTTTTTATTTTTTAGATTACTCTGAAGAAGAAGCGGAAGTTCTGGCACAGATAAAGAAAATCTTGGCATATCTCAATTTTTATATAAATACTTAAGATCATTTTGGTATTAAAAATGATAAATTGTGGACTCCGTGTCATGTTTTTAATTAAACTTTTATCGATATAGATTTTGGTTCATTAAATACTTACTCTACTTTGTTTAAACAATTGAAATGAATCCATTCTTTCCAAATATTAAGATCATAATTTGCTACAACTGCAGCAGAGAATTTCATTGAATGTGAGGTTATTTAAGAAGTGAATTGTGCGGTATTCTGTAATTCAAAGATACGAATATATTTAAAACTGTCATAGGAAAAATGTACTTGTAACAGAGAGAAACGAAGAATATTCTTTGAAAATTCTAGAGAGGATAATATTAGAAAAATAGAATAAAAATTTTCCATTTTTTCAATGTTATTCTTTCTAGAAAAAAATCTAGTGCAATTCAAAATGCATAATTTTGCAGATACAAATAAAAAGTAATTTTTTCTTCATTTATTTGTTGAAAAAATTTAAATACTCTCAAAGAAAAAGTAAGTAACCGCACAAAAAACTTCCTTAAAACAACTTTGACATACTGTACAGAAAACAATCTCGTTGTTTTTATTTTCAGCTGAGTGTAGCGTATTCTTAGGAGCAAATGGAAGTATGTGTCCTACCTGGAACCAATGCTATCTCATCCCGGAGGACTTTCTGCTTTCCTTATCCTGTAGTTAATGAATCACTTTCTCACTTCTGAATGTTTCTGGGGACTCCTTTAAGAGTGGATTGGAAGCGTAGATCTTTCGACTTTGCTTGGCGGTGACTTTCCCCTCATATAGAGTAAATCCTTTATTTAACTTTCGCTTGCGGATTCCCAAAATAAACGTTGGATGGGACAATAGATTTAGTCTCGGGAGAACCGCTGTTAATGCCTAATATTCTTTAGATATTTATGCATTTAGTCTCCCATATTAGTTAGAAACTAGTTATATTTTACTTATCAGTGTGATGTATGTAGGATTTAGCATTTTGGGTGAAGCGCATAAATCAATACTGGTAAATTCCTCTAACGTTGCGCTACTATCGTGGAAAATCTACTATGAAAAGTGTTTTATAAAATTCTTCTGATGCCAAAAACAAAAATTTTGAGTTCTGATTTTTTCCTTAAATTATATATACTTTAATATTTTAAATTTGAGATTAGCAAAGAATATGTGTTACAACTGGCTTAACTGATTTAAAATATTATTCAAAAAGTGAGGCAAATAATGTTTCCCAATTTTGTTTAGTAAGTTATAATTTATCAGTGTGTATAATGCCAAAACAAAATTGAATCAATTGTATTTCTTAAAACTCTTGTGTTTTCATTCATTTGTAATCTGTGAGAACAATATCAGTCTGTGTGATGTGAAAAAAAATCTTGTGGGTGAAACAGATAATATTTTGGAAAACCTTACAATATTTTTCTAGTTTCTTTTCAAGATATTTATTTCGACTTCAAACAGAAGAAGAATGTTTCAGGTGGAACAGAAAATCCAAGAAATACTTTTGTGAGCGTTTTTGATTCCACGAGAATTTTGTGCCTGCTTCGTGAGTAATAGCATCGCCTGTCTCATTCCAAAAGAGAATGCAAAAAGAAGTAAGGGAAAGTGTTTCGTGCAGCGGAAAGAGCATTTGTTTACAGTAGAATCTTCAGAAAAACTCTTTCAGCTGAGACATCAGAAATCTGCATTTTTGTTCGAGTCTCCTTATATCTTTTTCCTGACGACTGCTTCAAGTACTTCATTATTTTAAAAAAATCCTTTTGAAGAACAATTTTCTCAAAAAATAGAGTAAGCTTTGAACTTCATATAGATGAGAGTTTTGCCTTAATTCTAATTACAGAATATGATTATGGATTGACTTACACAAAAATGTGCTTTCTGCTTTCGAAATATAAATAAATGAACGATGAATTTTATTACAGTTTTCTCTGATTGCGGAGGTATCTGGTGTACCAATATGTACAAATTATTTTTTCTGTCCAGAAATTTTTCAATGTCATCATTGTAGGCGGTTATCAGGTAAGCTCAGTGTTGTGTTCCATAGTAATAATACACAGTTCATCAATCTAAATGGTTATATTATCAGGATTAAGTTTACATTAATATACTGATCAATATTTGCAGATAAAGATATGTACAGTTGAAGTAAATCGTCATTAAATAGGCTTTTGGATGGCACATCGTCGTCTTTTGTCTTTGTCAGGGAAAGACCCACGTCGTTCACGCGTCTTCAACCGCCTCGCCGTCTCTTACTGTTCTCGGCAGCTTAATTCTCAGACGCCACTCGCGATGGCAGCGCCATCTACAGGTACTCGGCTGCGGCTGATGGCCCACATCATTATATCAGTACAAGGTACAATATTTCTACTTTAAGCTGTAGTAGTTTTAATCATTTCTTGGAATGCATCGTTACTAAGTCATTATGCAGATTAGATATAAGCAGCCACTATTAATAAAGTATAAAATTAATTTTGCAAGAAATTATTTATAATATTTCAGTCAAACTAATTTCTGTCCAAGTATGAACTTTTTCCCAGCATGATGCAAATTAAATTCAGACTAGCACTAACCTCGCCAATTAGAAGACGAATAACGAGCCTTTTTCAACTCATGTCTTGCGTTATCTTCACTGGCTGGTCAATCTGCCATTATTCTAATCTAAAGTGTCAATCTAAATTACCATTATAAAAAGAAGAAAAACATTTGTAGTTAATGAAATTAACCGAAAAATCTAAGGTATGCGTAAATCAGCGTATGTTGACTAAAAATAGAGTAAAAGATTATACATAATATTAGAAATTGGTAGATAGACACAAAACTGAAAACCAAGGTGAAAAGTTTCTATTTAGATTTCATTACACGGGAGAGTCCACTAAACCATTTGTTTTTAGATCTTCCAGTGAATCTTTTGGAACAGTCTGTGCATTGCACTGCAGCATTTACTGAAATTTGCTAATTTCAGAAAATGCTACAGTGGTTCTAAAAACTTTTTTAACGTAAATACAAAAGATTTTACTATTATAATTTCACTACAACATATAGGAAATTCTGCATAGAATCTGCAGAAAAAACAGTTGTTTGATGCAGTATTTATTGAATAACAGACAATATAATATCGTACAATAAGACATGGGCAAAAGAGAGTCATACAGCATCAATAAAAAGTCAACAAAATAACATATCGAAAATCACCAAAAAATGAACATATTGTTATAAAGCTATAAAGCCGTTTCCCTGAGATCCTAATCTTCGCGACTTGGCGACAAAAGGAATTTTCCAGAAGGATCTCGAACTTTCAACCTATTTCTACTGGTTTCATGAACTTTCTAGAGATTACGTCACTTCCTACGTAATGAAGTCACTTCATGTTGAAAAATATAAAGGCAAGCTCTCAAGCCAAGAGGAGTCAGTTGGAATTTGATCTACAAGCAAGTTGGTGAGCTAACAAGAAACCTTTGAGCGCTGTGTTGAGATTTAATGGTAATCTCTGTTGTGAATACTTGTGCTACGCTTCTTTGCTTAAAATATTTGTAAAATAAAGAGCTTTATTTTTTTTAAATCGTGCTTATTGGACACCATTCACGTACATCCACAAGTCGATTTTGTCACAATATTTACAGCAGAGGTGTCTAAGGAAAAAATTCTTCAAATGGACAAAATTAACAAAACGAGTCTCACATCCTCAATAGGTACAAATGAATAATCTCATGTAAATGTAAATGAACAACAAGAATCAATTATTAAGGTATACAAGTATTCACACTTTAACAAGTACTCCAAATAAATTAAAATTAAAACGTTTTATAAATCAAACAACATCAGTGTCGTATTTCGTCGCTTAACAAGGAACATCAACTATCTAAATTTTTTGAAATTTCAAAGTAGATGAAAAAAACTAAATTTTTCTCAACCAATAACGAATATTTCTGAATTTGTTTTCGCATCTGGTAGGAATATGTGTCTCATGTTCATATCAGAAACTGAGGTTGGTGATGTTGCTTGTTAAGCGATGAATTCTAAAAAGAAGGTTTCTTCTTTTTAAGAAAATTAAAATTAGCTCTTTTAATGCATAGCATGTAATATATTTTATTGATGCTATTCTCTTAATGTTTCTCATTAAAGACATACATCTCTTTTGTTTATATTAATTTATTGGGTTATTCAGAAAAAAATTAACCTTATTCGTACCTGAACACACAATTTGTACAGGAGAACTCACCTACATATTCATCACAATTCATCAACATATCTTATTTTTTAAATTGCGTCGATCTCACTTTCAACATATCCCCCTTGCATAAGCCGTGTAGTTGTGTAATAACCGAAGAAAAGAAAAATGTTTAAGAGACTTTTATTTAAATGCATTCTTAGGCAAATGATAGACACTTTTAATAAAGCACTTCTGAAGAAAAAGAAAATTAACGCTTTCATTCTTTAAGAAGTAATTTAGATGACATAATACTCAGTCTTTTCCTGCATAGCAACATTTTCCTGTTCTTCACCTTCGTCGCAGTAAAAGTTTAATTTCAACATTTGTAAGGAAATTGATTTGGAAAGTTGCCAGAACATTTTTTTCCCTTTGTTCGTGCAGAAATATGCTGTGAAGATTTCGCAACATTTTCTAATTTTTGTACCTCACTTTTTTACTAGATAAACTTTGTCTGACAAGTTATTCCTTCCAATTGAAAAACTTATCTCAGACTGAAATCCAAGATATTTCTTTCATTTTTCTTCGTTAACATCAAAATAATCAGAAGAAGATCAGAGAATCAGCGATCAGAAGAATGACAGCTACGAAGATAAGAACTGGATTTGTCGAAGTCTTTTAATATCATGCTTCTTTTCATCAATATCCATATTATTAAAATTTATCATGAGGGAAAAGTTTAAATTTAAAGTATCCTTAAAATAATTACTTGTATAATTTAACATGGTGCATGTGATCTTTCTGAAATCATTGCCAACACAAAACAAGAAAAAGAACTATTTCATATTTATGGACGAAAATACTATTTGATGTATTAGATTCATAACCGAATGATGAAATTTATTGGTAGCGAAATTAAAAGGAAAATTATTTTCGTTGAGAAGAAAATTAATTTTATTCTTCTACTTTCAGTATATTTCGAAAAATATATTCCCTGTTTAGCTTTAAAATATATTGCATTACTATATAGAAGTTCAAAATACTCTTTAGATTTTGAAAATAAGAAACAATTTCAGAAATATATCCATATATCTATAAAAATACAGCCATAATTTATAATTTTTAAGTCATCATGTTTCCCTGAACGAAAATTCGTAAAAAGAAACTTTTACTGAGAATTAATAAAATAACAGACTATAATAAATGCAATTTTCATTCTCAATTCGCAATTTTTGAAAATGGCTTCAGGATTATTAAAGACTTGTGACAAATTTAGAAAGAATCAATGAGATATTAATTAAAATGCAACTAATGGTGGGCAGTTAAATTCTAATAAATTGCAGGTTTCAAAATAGTACAAAAAATTCCCTATTTCCCTAATTCATATGGAGTTAAATCATATCTTATATGATTAAATATGATTTATAATATTCAATAAAAATTTTCATTCAGCAGATCGATTTTTTCTTTTTTTTTTAGCTAATTTTTATTTCAGAAATTTGTGCAGAAAATATTCTTCAGTAAAAAGCAGGATTGACTTTAATTTCTTTTACTTGTAAATTTAATGAAGATGGAGTGCCTGCAGTGTTTATTTAATTAGGGAAAATTATTTTTTTCCTAAATTAATTGAATTGTATGAGATTAATTTCTCAAATTCTGAAAGAAATGAACATCTTAAACAAAGATTACTCTAAAATTCTTCATCGTCCGAAAAAATATTTGCTCAATTTTACTTTCTTCTGAAAAGAACGATTCTTTTAAATAGGATGAAAGGAATTGTAATTAATTTAGAATAAATTTATTTATTCTAAATTATTAAATCTAGAATAAATTTATTTTTTTTTAGTATAATATTCTTGGATTTAAAATGATTTTGAAACTGACATTTTCGTTCATGTTCTCAAACATGCTAATTTAACTGCGTAAGTTAATTACTTAACATTTTTCTTACGGTGGTACAACAAGATCTGCGCTCATTCTCTACAGGTAGATTTTGTACCTTACCGTACTAGATTGTACAAGTGCTAAACTTCTAAGGAACTAAGATTTCAACCCTCTAACGGAGCTGCCATTATACATATTTACATTCCTTTGATACTGTCTTACTCGATTTGGAAATGTGTGATTTATTCCTGAACAGGCAACTTTGGCGACCGCCTGTTCACTGGGAATACTGATTTCGTTCATTTCAATAGAAACTCAATCGAATTTTTTGTAATTAAAATTACACGACAACTTTTTACATCCTGCATCATGATAGATGAAACAAAATATTCCTATAACCAAAAATAAAGATTCAAGAACATAATCTTTGAGATACTACTGATCTACTGACTATATCTACTGATTATATATTTCCTAATGTATTTACGTTATAAGAGGGCTTTGTTTATAGATTTCTCAGAAAAATTGAATTGAAATGAAAATAAGAAAGTAAATTCCATTAGGATATTACCTCAGATTTCAATAATGGAAGAGATACACGCAATTAAATATTTGTATAAACAATGAGAACGGATTGTATTTCATTTCAAGAATGAAAAATATTGCAGTAAATTATACACAAAAATGTTTTTGGAAATTCATAAAAGGTAAGAGAAAATTGGACGGCAAGTAAATTAGCATCATTAAAAAAATATTTTTTAAAATTTTAATGTATCCGAACACGTTGAAAAGTCGATTTTCGGCAAAAATTCCCATTTTTTAATTTTTCATGATTTTGATAGTTCATTCATTTACCTTTCTAAAACATATTTACTTCTGTCGGTACATTTATTAGAAGATGAGATATTAATTGTTTTATAACAAACCGAAAACCAGAAGTGGGCGTTTAATTAACCGGAAGTTGTCCTTTAAAGGGCAGAATCCTGTCAAAAATTATTTTAAACTGCATTTTCGCAAGTTAATAGGATGTTAGTAGATTTTTAGGATTTTTTTTTAAAGTTTAGATACTTAATTTAAGCGCGTGACAAAACTAAAATTTGATTTTTCTCAAAACTAGATGTTATGCATAATTTTCACACTTCAAACATGATAACTCAAGATATTACAATTCGATTGGTCTCAAATTTTGTGAACACTATCTTCAAATGCGTCTCTAGTGAATGTACTAGAATAATGTGTATTGTAGCAATATTTTTTTAATTATCGTCTTTTATCTGAAAAATGACATGAAAAATTTGCTGAAAATCTTATAATGATTGTTCGATTAGCTCTAAAATTTTTATTTATACAAAGAATGTTAAGATTCTAGTACAAGCACTAGTCCATAGTATGCATTTTAATTTAGTATTAGTTTTATTTGAATTATTACAAAAGTTTAACCTCTAGCATGTTTGATGTTTTGGGGAATTTCCTCTAAAAAGCAGCAGAAATTCAAGATTTGTGTAAATTTATAATAATTTATACTCAAAACTCATACTCTAATATTAATCTTTATTAAATTCGAATCTAAAAAACATGTTTTGGTGTTTCTATTTCACAATTTTAGAAAAAAGTGCTCCGAACGTGTTCGGATACCTTCGTCCAAATAGGCGTATTTTTCAGGTTAGTCTTTACAGCAAATCAATAAACGAAAATAAAGTGCTTCTATATACTGATAAGTAATTTCAAACATCTCCCTCTCCATTTTATGCTCCATCCCTATTTTGGTGAAATCAACTCTGACATGAAAAGTTTTGAAACAAAATCAAAACAAAAGATACAAATTATTGATTTTCCAGCTTATTTTTTTCGCGATAAACAATATTAAAAAATTGCAACGTGAAAATTATTATTTTGCAAGCAAAGTGTGCGAGATGAATAAATACGTTATGATACTGGGAATACTGATTTCGTTCATTTCAATAGAAACTCAATCGAATT
>BGPR01000567.1:167535-185346 GCA_013235015.1 Araneus ventricosus | reverse complement strand
AGAAGCTCAAAACTATCTTCATTAGAACGGAAATCGCGTGTTCTTTCCGATGGTGTATCTATTTTTATCGTACAGTCATCCGAAATCATGCTATTGAGACATTAAAGCAAAAAATCACCCAAAACAACACAAAACATTAAATAAAAATTTTTCTAGATTAAATTTTAAAATTTCGGCTTCGAGGTGCATTCAGCCACCATTTCGACTACCTGTGTGCTAAATTTCATGGCTGTAAGTGCGATAGATTCGTCTGGACATCGCAGACACACACACACAAATATTGCCTTCTATAAGTATAGATATCGATTAAAAATAACTAAATTTTAGATTTTTTTCAAATTTTGATGATTCCCTGGAATCCCGGGATTGACTATTACGTTCCCATGACTTCCCGGATATTCCCGGGAAGGAAAAACGTCCGGGAAAGCAGAAACCCTGCTATTTATCCACGACACTGTTCTTTTTCTAAGCCCTCTCTTCCCTTCCGCGCTCTTGACATTTCACCCTTCTTTTCTTTGTCCGGTGGAGTTTGTTTTCTTTACTTCTTAGAAGAGGAAATCGCGGCGGCGGTCGTCCCAATATTCTCGAGTGTCCTCCAAGATCTCCTTCTTTGTCCTCTTTCTGAGAGGGAGGTGACGCCGAACAACAGGAAATCACTATAAGAACTTAATGCCATCTCAATATACAGTGGAGTCTCCCTATAACGAAATCGCTTGGTTCCAATTAAAAAATTCGTTATAGAGAAAATTTCGTTAAACAGAGATTAGAGATTTTTGCAGTTATTTAAGTGAATGTTCCAAACTTTTCAATAGGTGCGATAAGTTCAAATGTATTTAATTATGATTTTCAATTAAAAATAAAGTAATATATATTATAAATTTGTTAAAATTATACTAATTTTTATCGTATGAATAAAATGCTCAAAAGTTAAGACAACTTACCAATTTAGAGAATAATTTGTACAAGTATGTACTTACGTTTATTTTACTTGAAAAATTCCGTTATTTTGCATTTCTTTGCATTTCATGATGTTAAATTTTCAGAAAAATTTTCACATTTTAAGAGTGAGTGGTTCCAGAAACAGGCACGTGTGAGCGAGTTGGTTGCACAGAAATTATCAACTTTCTTCAAAAATGACAAAAATTCAAAAGATAAACCTCTGAAAAAATTCGTTATAGGGAGACAACCACTTCGTTGTATGGAGAATATTTTGAATGTTATTTAACATTCCGATTAAAAATTTCGGTATAGGGAGAAATTCGCTGTAGAGAGACTTCGTTGTAGGGAGACTCTACTGTATATGTTTCATCTAAGTGCAGTGTTTCTATTGGCGGTGAAACTTCTGAAGAGTGAATTCCTAACCCTACTGTTCTGTCCGCATTTACTATACGCATGTAACGTTCGGGTCAATATGACCCGAACACTAAATACTAAGTACAAGGGCCTATATTCTCCGTGCTCTTAGAACAATATTATGTTTAGAGATAAATAAGATATGTTCTACCAGAATAAGTCTGATATATTTGAAAAATAATATAATGAATATGTAATGTGTATGATTAGAATATTCTTTTGAATCTTACCTTTTTTCTATTTACATTTCAGACAAAAATATGATACATGTTGCTTGCAGATATGTTTTTCTTATAATTCTTGCGCAATATATTTGTTTTATTATCCTTGCTTGATTAACAAAGCATACATCCGGCAAGTTTGTTACTGAATTGTGAATTAATAATGGATGGAGAGCTGTTTTTATAAAATTAGCTGAATTCAGCAGCAAGAACGTGGAGGTGGAGGGGGATCCAATGAACGTTTTATATTTTGATTTTGAACTGAATATGCTACATATTATCAACAGTAGGAGTAACAATATTGTCATCATAATCAGAAGTTTTACTTTCCTTATTTGTATGATTTTCATGTTCAGAAATGTCTTCCACCTAACAATCACGTGTTTCCATTAGCTGAGCTATGTCAGTATCATTCAAATATCTGCGAATTGCTAATATTTATTTTTCTTGTCACTACAGTGTCAAAGTTTATTGATATCTCTGTATGTATGTTATCTAACAACTCCCAACAGGCGAAATGATTCGATACTGCACTCTACAACCCTAATGGAAATATCGTATCACGTGATCTACTTATCGCTCTCTCGGACCTCGACAGAATTTGTCTGCTTATGCAAAACACATCAGATGAATTTTCAGGAGTTTATTATGTCGTTTCCTGTTTAATTAATAATTTATTCCTCAAGTTTTTACGTACAATTAGAGGAAAACAGACATCAATCGACACATCAATACAATTTCAAGGAACAGACAGAAAATAGATAAATGAAGGAAACTCCTTCTCAGAGAAATAACATATCTCCCTCACTAACAAAGCCACGAAATGTCTGTAAAATATCTCTATACTATTGTTTTTATAAGATGTTGAAAATCGTTTCGGGTCAAATAGACCCGAACAGAACAGCAGGATTAAAGCATGTTTTATATAGGATTTTTCTATTCGGGCTTCTTCAAAAATCCATGTCATGGACATGGATTTTAACTAAGGGTGAAAAAAGTATACCGAAATTGAAAGATATGTGAGGTAATATTACATCGCACATTTAAGAAAATCACAGTTTCGGGAAAACTTGGAGAAGATAATGTGAAGTGCACAGATCTTCACTAATCATCAACTTTACATAAGATCATCATTGAATACGTTTTTGTTCATATTTCCAAAATCGCGTGAAAGCACGCTGAGGATTTCAAGCGTTGAGAACCAGAGAAGACTTCTCTCAGTTTAGCACACTTCCTGAACCAAGCTAGGAATCATATTTAAAAAAAAAAAAATGTGAAACACTTGAAAAAGGCTTTGTTCTGTAGAATAAGGCAGCTAAAACTCTTTTGATCTATTGTGGTTATAAAAGCACGCATGTCTTCATTTTCAATATGATTGCCTCTAAACTGTATTATTCCAATCACAAATTCTAAGGAAAGAAATACATGGAGAGAAATAGTTTATTTCAGATCAAAAGTTAAAAAGGATTTGAACTTCGAATCCACGATATTTGGAGCTTTAAAGGAATTTAAATTCCGCAGTGATAATTATATTCATGAGAATTCAATATAATGCCCAGCTCAGGTTTGCGAATATTGTAGGTTGATATTCTCGTTAACCTTCATGTGAGTAGCCCAGAAGCCAAAGCGGATAAGTCCATTTTTTGATGTCCTTTGATTTTTAAATTTAAATGGAATTAATAACATTATTTTTAGTTATTAAAAGATTCACTCTTTGCTTCATTAGAAGACTTTATATACTTTCATTAATTAGATTAATAATCCAAAAATTTAAAAAAAAATTGTATTAAAAAACATGAATTTTCTCAAGTTCTTTTCTTCTGGACTTCTAAGTTACATATGAGTTGTCTTCTGAACAACTCTTATGTAAGTTAGTTATATTCGGTTAACACTCTGTGACGCTTCTCTCTTTTTAAAATATCGACACCAAATTTTTTAAAAAATATACCTATTTATATGCTTGCAAAAAGAACATTCTAGAAATTATTGAAGTACGTCGCACTGAGAAATAGAGCTCTTTCCAACCAACAAACGCAAAACAAGCCAATGATATCTCCTCCTCCATCAGGCGTGTGTTCACAAACAGCAACACTTCGAAGCAAGGCGATTGCGCCAGACTTGCCTTCAACCACTGCCAAAAGTAGCCAAACATCACCCTCTTGTACATGTCTAATTTTTGAAGTGAATTAGTACTGTTAAATGGATTTTCTTTGGGTAATTGTAGAATCTTGTATGCACGATGTTGTAATGTCTCATTCGGTAAATTTAAATAAAATGCGAATATATAGCAAAAATTCAGAATGGAATTAAGTTTGAGAACAGTATATATAAAGAAATAACAGTAGTATTTGATATATATTAACAAAATTATAATTTAAATATTAATAGAGATTAAATTAAAATTAATTTAATTTAAAAGATTTTTTTGCATTAAACTGAAAGGCGCATATGCAGCTATTTCAAATAAAATACAATAAACGAAATTATTAATTCGAAATTTAAGTTGAAAAAAATAATAGAAGAAGTAAACAATAATATAATGACAATAATGCACTTCTCATGCGCGCTAACGGAGCAGCATTAAGTGATATCATTCTCGGAATTTTCTTAAGATTAATCAGAATTTTTTAAAAAGTATTAAACAACATATATGATCAAATATTTAAAACACGAAATTATCCAAGACATAAAAATAAAAATAAAACAAGGAAAAGTAGAAAGTAAGAGCTATAATTAAAATGAAATCAAATTGGAAGAATAAATGAAAAAGAACCAGAATAGCGTATTTCATCAGAAGACACACGCCATTGTAGTTCTAAATTCGACGAATTTTCTGTATAAAGGAATGACAATAGTCCAAAATTTATTCCCTTATGTGGCCTGTATTCTGTCCAACCGCAAGAACGAGAAACAATATGAAAAACCATAGGCAAAATTCCTAATATATAAAGAAAGTTTCTGAATAGAGTATTCAATATGCTAGTTGGAAATAAACAAGTTGTTGAAACTATTAAGCAGAAGGTGATAATTTTTAAAACTTATGTCGATATTATCACCTTTAATATATTGGAATATATTCTTCAGTAGAGTACTGAGAAAAAGAAGATGAATATTGATTCCGTTTAAGTCAAGTAAGTAAGTTAAGTTAAGTCGTAGATTAGTAATATTGGTTGTTTGCTAAATAAATGAAAATTGTTTTCTAAACATGGAACTATTCACTTAAGTAAACTAACTATTGACTCTGATGGAATATTTCTGTTGGAATTGAAAGTTTAAAAGACAGATGTCAAATTAAATCAATTAAAATTGATATGAGTGAGAAAGTTGAACTAAAATATTACCAGAAAATAAGCCTTAATGGACATTTCAAAGAAGAAATTCATTTAAGATTTTATTTTCAAATCACGTTCTAAACCATTGGGAATTCTAATATTTAAAAACGCCAGAAACCAAAGTTTAAAATCTTTCTTTTTTTCTAACATGCTTTCTTCGTCTGTGGATCACTGCTCACCTATTTCGCGTTGGACTTTACTTTCACTTAAAATTATTTCTTAAAATTTGTGAAGAAAGTGAGAAATGAAAGAATTTATTTGAGACCCTCAGAAACAATTTTGGTTCAAAATGTTATTTTCTAATGTCGCTTTTTCGAAATTCGTTGAAACAAATTTATCCAAGATAAACACGAAAAATTTCAACAGGCTTCTTAAAAGCAGAGAAAACGGAACATTCAACTATTAAATACCCTTCATGCATCTATTATGCTTTGGGGACTGAATAAACTTTTCAGTAAGGAAACGGAAGCTTTTTTCACAGACTTGACACATCTGCAGCTTTAAATATTTTTAAGTCTCAAAGAGTAATTATATCTTTTGAGTTAAATTTTTGAACGGAATGCTTCTTTCAATAAAAAAGGGAATACTATTCATGATTTCGGAGAATATTTTTGTAGATATACTGCACCATGGAAACGGTACAGAATATCTACAGAGTGACGTATGTTCATGCTCATTTGTAGGAAATCTATGATGGCAGAGGAGGTGATTGATAGAAAAGGGAAAAATTTATTTACAAAAGTGAAAGGAATTAGACGATATTAATTTGCTTAAATGCTTGACGCTTGGTCATTCAACTCTGTTAATGATACAAGAAGCTCAAAATGGTCAATAAAAAATTTATATACAGAAATATTTTTATTAAGACAAACAAATTTGCCAGTTGTCTTTTATCCTATGCGTTTTTGGAAATTGATAGGCGTTGTCATGGCAGGTCGTAAGCCTCCTTTTGCTATTCCTTTTTCGAATCAAAGGTCTTTTTTCCTTTAGATTTCTCATCATACAGATTGGTCGCCTCATCATATAGATTGCATTGGTAGCCTCATCAGACAGATTACATTGGTAGCCTCATCATACAGATTGCATTGGTCGCCTCATCATACAAATTGCAATGGTCACCTCATCATACAGATTACATTTGTCACTTCATCATACAGATTACTTTATCCTTCTACCTACGAAAGAAGAAAGGCATTTCCTTTATCTGTAATTCTTATTCCTCGCTTTAAAGATGAAATGAGAAGCGACATGCAATAAGGAATAAATGTTTTGATTTTTATATACAGTTTAATACAAGCATATTTTTAATAAAGCGACATTTCAGAGTACTGAAAGTGATTTCTTCATCGGTCAATGATTTTTCCCTAAATCATTCATTTTAAGTCCCTCACACTAAGGGTGTCCAATTTCACTCCGTTATTACAATGAAACAAGCGTAAAAGAAGGAGTGAAATTCTGATGACAAAGCGTTACAGGTAACATCAAACATTTTAAGAGATCTTAGAACGTTAAACCAAACTAAACAAATAACCAGAATAGAAACTCAGCACCCTTTTGGAACCAAGCACCTAACTGCATTCCAAAGGAAAAGACAGAAATCCCATGTTCCAGAGAAACTAACATGAATTTCCTTGAGTCTTGCTTCAGACACATCTCCAATGGCAGTTACGTCTTCTTCACTTGAAACTTCTACGCACTGGACCGCGATTTAAGCGATAAGACAGAAACTATGAAATAAAATGCCCCTCATTTTAGAGAAAAAGGTGTACGAAAAGGATAGAATATTTTCGTTCCCTTTCCGCATTTTGAACTAAAGTGCAGATCTAAACTTACGCAATGGGAAACGTGTCTCTGTCTTTATCTGGTCTTCTGTTTTTCCCTTCGTTCGAAAGGTGACATATATTATACATCGTCACTTAACAAGCAACACCACCTATCTCAATTTTTTGAAATTGCAAACAGGAAGATTCAAATGAATTTTTCGCGACCAATAACGAATATATCTGTGTTAGATTGCAAATATTGCATCGACATCATTTTTCGGTTTTGTCAATATTTTTAATTAATTTAATTCTTCGCCACTAAAGTTTCTTTCTTCTCTTTTGGCATCTTTAACAATTTTTGAATTTCAAAGGATAATTTTAGCCGTTTCATTAATTTCTAAATTTTTCTTAATTATTTCCTTTGTTTTCGATTTAATTATTATTTGTCTTAACTTTTGTTGTTATTTCCATTAAGGTTTCAACTTTATTAATTTTTAAATTCAAATTTTGCAACTGGATTATTTCTTCGCCATCTTGTTTTCGCGCAAGAATTTGGCATAATCAGGTTTTGGGCGTCTGTATCTGGAATCGTTTTCCGTTACGATTTGAACTTCTTTTGTGATGGGCTGAGCGAGTGGTTGGTGTTGTTCCAGCTGCGGGCCCCAGGGCCGGTTGGCCCTCTGGGGTCTTGCCTCTGCTTTAATTTTTCCATTAATAATTATTGTATTTTTGAATTTGAAGCTGAAGGTATTTTTTGTTCTTGGTTGGTATTCCTTAAAGGAAACAGTATGAGAAACCACAGTGGTGAATAATCTAAAAATGAAATGAAGTTTCTTTTCTACAGTTCTACTCCAAAACAATCTGTGAATTAAAATGCTGTGAGTGAAAGAAATCAATGATTGCTTCTTCATTTAAAAAAAAAACTCTGCTACGTGGTGGCATGAACGCTGGTCTTCATCAATGATACAGAGTTATAAATGATTATCACCCTTTACAAGATCTGCAATATGTGTAATACCTTCAGCATTTTTCTTCATCGTAATAATGTGTACTGCTAATTATGGAGATTATGATCATCTTTTAAGCTGCAATTTCTGCTGGACGTCTTTTTCCCATCTTCAGCTTTTCCAATTCATTTGAATGGGTTATACAAGTCTAAAAAAATGGCTGATGCAAATGCGAAAGTGTGCAAGTAACATACTTCAAATATCCTTTTGTAGCGAATACAAGTCAAATTCATTTGAGATATAGTGTTCATCAATTCAAGACGTGTTTGTTGTGTGGCACAGAATAATGATCATTACATCTCTATCGAATTTAGGTTGTTTTTTTTTTACTTTGTGTTCTAAAGTATAATTCTTAGGCCTGCAGTGCTAATGTGTAGCTACAATTTTTATTTTTTGTTTTGTTTAATACATGTTCATTCCTGTGCATCAATTCTTATACATATATCTAATTTTTGTGGCAGTAAATAATTTCAATATTAATAATTGTTAAATAAAAAATTATTTAAAATTTTTAAAACTTGGTTTTTCTTTAATTGTAATAGCGCAATGTACTACCACTTTTTGCAAAATGATTTAAATTAGTAGCTAGGCTTTTCAGGTCTGAAATGGTAGGTGAATTTTATTAGTATAGCTTGAATTGCTTATTATCGTGTTATATTTTTCAGTACCCAAAATTGATTTTATAATTGATATATCCATATATATATTATCAACTAACAACTAAATTTAAATGAAATTCATAATAAATAGAGACGAGTATCAAATCTTTGATTTTTAAACTTGACTTATTTTAATGATCAGACAAAAAAGACATGACATGAGAATTACATTCTCAAATGTATAGGTACAAATCATACAAAACTCTGGGGAAACTTCAGACAGAATCCCAGAATTTTTCTTTTGCATAATTTTCCTTACTAAACAAAACTATTCCTATTCCTCTCTTGGCTAAAAAAATGTCAGCAGGAAATTAACAATCTTTAGAGCGGGTATCACTGAAACCATCTTCTTCCAGATTGTTTTCTCCAATTTCAAAGAAAACAAAAATCTAAGTGACAGTAATTCTGAACCTAAATTAGAATGAGTTTGTGATTATAGACTTCTAACATGCATTAACTTCGAAACATCCAAAATTTGTCTTCCAAAACTTCTGAATTACTAAAAACACAGGAAGAAAATTTAAGTGTTTTGCGATTGAAGTCAGCTTTCTTTCAAATAAAATGAGATTAATACGTAGACCTTCTTCAGAATAGGTAATTTTCAACAACCAGACTTACTTTTGGCTCAAAACAGTACATCATATTTTCACACAACTAATTCAAAATCCGTTTAAATGGTATCACAGGTAAAATGTGTTCAATTTTTTCTAGTGACATCTATATTGCAGCTCGATCCTCTATGTGAACTTAAAGTAGCACTGTCATGCAGTCAGTGACTTATTAAATTATCTAACTGACTCCAGCAAAATTGCAATTATTGCAAACCAGAAATTGCTTATTTGGTTTGATTTGAATTCAATGTTTTCTCATCAGAACCAGAAGGTGACAAAGTCACAAATTTTCCTAGGCCAAAAAATTAAACAGGTACAATTTTAGTATGCTAAATTATTTAGAGGTTTGATTTATGATATGAGTAATTGTATAACTCGTGGTAAAGTTAATCATAGAAAATTACTATTTGTTTTGGTCAGTTGAGATGGAAAATGCTTTAACACTGATGGAACATCTCTCACAAAAACCTCGTTAAAACTTTGATCCAAATTTGTTATTTCATTAATTAGCTGATGCTAGTAAAATTGCCATTTGTGGTATCTTATTGCAAAAGACAATGTTTACTATCCTCGAATTTTTTCTAGAAAATTAATAACAATAGAAACTGTAAATATCCTTCACGATGAAGAAGTGTGCTATTTATGTTTGCACTTACGTCCATTTCAAACATTATTGTACAGATTTGAACTCTTAACTGACTAAACCACTAATCTGAATATCAAAGTCTTAATAACAAAAGCCAGTAAAGCCCAAGCTACTAGATGTTGTTACTTGTGAATTTACTTTCCCATCTATAACCATATACCTGGTAGTTTAAACTCTGGATGATTTTTCCAGAGTTGTGGAAGAAAATCTCTAAATGTAAACAACATCACTCTTTTTTTCAACCTAATGATAAACTTTCCATGCAAAACATTTTAAAGTGAACAAAAACAAGATGCAATTTTAAGGCAACATTATGATGATTTTCTGATTACACAAACAATGTAAACAATATTTTCTTTGATGTTTAATTAGTTGTTGCAATGATAAAAAAAAAATGCATAAAAAAAAGAAGATTGTAAAGTAGGAATTTATATTCTAAATCTCTAATTAAAGTTTTGTATTGAAACTGCTAGCCCGGCACATTTGGTGTTAGGAAAACTTTTGAATTCAGAGCATATAGCTATCAATGGAGGTATGTACTTAGATAAAAAAAAATTTTGTGAATTGAAATGCCTAGGAAAAAAACCAAAGCTAAATAACTCAAAAATGACTCTCAAAGAAATTAGACCAGGTGCAATGTGCTATTATTGCTGTTGAAACTTTCTGATCCCCGACAACAAAAATTTTTTTAACTATAATTGATTCACTTTATAGTAGTATTTTTAGTAGCCATCTCTTTACAAAAACATCACTTCTAGAAACTATATAATTAACTTATTTAAACAAATATTGCCAATTTTGGTCTTCCTTACTAATCACTGACAATGCCAATTAATTTTCTCTCGAATGAGATGGTTAGGATTAAGACAGGATTAAATATTCAAATAGAGCTTTAATTTACTATCAATGGCAAATGGTTTACTTGAGAGAGCTCACAGAACAATGAAAGAAATTGGCATCAATGTGCGGAGGAGTGACTCTTGAATGGTCAGAGAAACTTTGTATTTTTTAAATTTTACTAAAATTCAATTCCAATTCATTCTGTAACAAAATTTTGTCTCAGCAGAAATATTCATGCAGAAAGTACAAATCTACCTCTTGATAGTTTTTGAACCTGTAATTGTTGAAAATGAATTGCTAATATGTGAACAATCAGAAATACAAGTGTGTTCAAAGGATGATTTCAAAAATGAGAACCAATACTTTAAAACAATACTCCGCACATCAAAGGGGTCGTAATGTGGCATCAGAATCTAATTATGACAAGCGTATTTGTTAAGAATTTTTCTCATCCTACAGTGTTCAGAGAAGTATAAAGGACCTTTGAGGATTATAAAGATTTTAGAAATACATAATTTGTCTTAAGAGTCTTAAGGACAACAAAACAATGGAACTAATGTAGCAAAATTTTAAACAAGAGGCCTAGGCTAAAACCTTAGGAATTAGCAGAATTGTTGTAAAGAGAAAAATTTTTAAAATATGTTTATGTCTATAATTGTTTTACAAATTTACTGTGAGATAGACTATTTTATCAATTTGTATTTTAGATAAATGCCAATCAGAAAGTAACACATAAAAAAAAATATGAAGATATTCAGAGATTTCCTTACATTTTGAATTCTGTGTTAAGATTGATTTCTGGCCTTGATGGCATCATTCCATTTTATATTTTATTTACCCATTTTGTCAGTTGGTCCGAAAATGTAGTGAATAGATATAGAATTTATAGGGAGTGAAGAAAAGGAGGAATTTTATGTATATAAAACTATATCGCATGAATCTATAGCCTTTTGGCTTTATATACACTAACTGATTTGCATTTTCTTTCAGGAAGAATTTGTATCAGTGCATATATGTTTTCCCATTATTTGAATGCTCAAAATATTCTTAACAAAATGAAGCAAACAAATGAATAAATCTAGGAAAAGTGGCATTTTGTGGATGAAATGTGCTTCCGTATAAATTCGGTAATAGCATTATGATGTGCTCTGAAAATTAGTTGTATTTTTGATGAGAGAGAAAGTAAAAAAGCAAGAACAAATATGTATAATAATGCAGTTTATTTTTTTAAAAATTTATGTGTATAAGGTTCTACGTGTTAATAGATAAATTTGAAAATGTTTTCAGGAAAATGCTTCCAGCAAATTCCAGGTAAAATTTTTTCCTGTTTTGGGGAGATGCGACTGCATTTAACATTTATAGTAATCATAGCTATCCCATCCAATATTTGGTGCCGTGTTCAAAAGCAAAAATTGTAATATATAAATTTAAGGTTGAGTTCATGGGTTATTAATAAATTTAATTTACTGCCAACTAATTTAAATTTAACAGTGATGCACATGTCAGAGTATTAAAAATATTTTATATTTTTGCTCAGTGCTCCAGTCCCCTTCAGGGAAAATGCATTGTTTTTGTGAAAATGATTTAATAGTATTATAAATTTCAATTTGTGTATTTCAGTATTGTTGCATATGATTTGGGTATTTTATAACTGATATAATTATTTCATAACTGTCAGTAGGTTTTAAAGTACAATGGCCCAAACTCTTATTTCTTCTCTCACACCTTTTAAAGGGGGTGACAATTTTGACTTCTTCATAAAACAGTTTAACGATATTGCTAGACTTGAAAAATGGGGTGGGGAGGCTAAAAAGATTCTACTTCTAAAACTTAACTTAAAAGATCAAGCCCTAAAATTCTTAGTGAGCAACCCCAAAATTGAGGAGATAGATGAATTTGATTCTTTAGTTAAAAAACTCAAAGAAAAATTTTGCAAAAAACCTAACTTTGAAGAAGCTCAAAGACAATTTAACAATTTGAAACAAACTGTCAGCCAATCTATTTCAGATTTGGCAGAGCTAGTGAGTTCTACTACTGATAAATTCTCCAATCCAGATAACAGAGAAGAGGAGAATGTTGTTTCTCTCACAGAAAAATTAAAGCTTTCAAATTTTATTGAGGCATTAAGATCAGATATCAGGGTGGAAGTCAAAAAATTGGGCCCCAAAACTTTCAAATCTGCTGTAGCAATAGCTAAAAACATAGACAATGCTTTGAGTGATAATGGTGGAGAAATAAATGTCACAGATTCTGGTATAAACCAGATTTTATCACAACAATTGAGTACGAATAAACAAATACTTGAATTATCCGAAAAAGTAAATGCCATATCTTCTCAAAATTTGTGTGTAAATAGTTTGACAGAGGCAGAAGCAACCAACTCCAATAATGTTCAAAGTTACCAACAATCTCCATGTCAAATTTGTGGCAAGTTAAACCACAAAGCCAATAATTGTTTTCATTATACCCGTGGTAATTATTATAGAGGTAATAAGAATAGGACAAGCTACAACAGAACTTTTCGTGCAAATAATTTTCATCCGTATCGCTCTCGTGCAAATCAAAAGAGTAATTCTGGTAGAGGTTTCAGAGGTAATTTCAGAACTGCTTCAAACAGAGGTTTCAGAATTAATTTAAACTTCTAGAAGATTCTTGCAAAACTCAAAAAAAAAGAATTCTCTTTGGCATGCATCGTTAAAACAAAGAGTTATGATTTTGAAAACAAAAAAATTCTCATGTAACAAAGAAAAAACAGAGTAATGTCAAAGTGTTCGAAAGGCATGATGGTGAGAAATCAAAGGATACAAATGTAAGCAAAAAACATAAATCTCAAACTAAAAAATCAAAACGTAAAAATAATAGCTCAACTAAACAGACAATTCAAAATCAAAATAAAGAAAAAGTTTTAGATAACATAGAAACCAAAGTATTAATGTCGTGCACTAACAATAGCAACAATCTTCCAATTGTAAATATAAAAATTTGTGGTATTCAGTTAAAATGTCTTATTGATTCAGGCGCTAATGTAAGTTTAATTCAGCCACACATTGTTGATCAAATCAAAAATAAAACTAAAGTTGAGTATATTTCAAGAATGGTCAGAATCAAAACAATAGATAATAGAGTTGTTCCATACATGTCAGCAATTAATTTAAAATTCAAAATTGGAAATAAATGCTTTTCCAATCAATTTTTTGTCACACTTAACTCTTGGAATGCTCATGCTCAGTATCATGCTATTCTTGGATATGATTTCTTACAAAGAAATAAAGTTGTCATAGATACTGTAAACAAGCAACTTCTAGTTGGTAATCAAAAATTTGATTTTGAGGAAAATTCTCCTACCAATGTTTGCAGTGATACTACTGATTGTGACATATCTGAAAGTGACAAAAACAAAAAAGAAAACTTTAAACAAATCAACAACAATTTTGGTGAGAAAGTTGATGTCAGCGAGGAAACTCTTCATGCGCTTGATGTCAAAATAGCCAATAATATTACAGTTCAGCCTTTTTCAACAGAAATTATAAATTTAAAAGTTCCTAAAAACATTTCAAAAAACAAAGATCTAATTTTTATTCCAAAGAAAAATAAATTGGGTTATTTAATCAATGAAACTCTAAATGTTCCTACTAATGCTAATCTTTTTCACACAATAATTGAAAATAACACAAATAAAGTCATTCATGTTAGAAAAAATACAATTATGGGCAAATTGTCAACATTTAATGTAAATAACATCATGTCTCCTTCTGAATCTGAAATTTATCAAATTAACAACTTAAACTTAAATGAAATTCATAAAATGCGTAGAGACGAGTTACTCAAATCTGATTTTAAACTTGATCATTTTAATGATACAGACAAAAAAGACAAGAAGGAATTACTTCTCAAAAATTATAAGGTATCTTCAAAATCATACAAAACTCTTGGGGAAACTTCAGCAGTAATCCCAGAATTTTCTCTTTTGCATAATTTTCCTCTACAAACAAAACCTTATTCTTTTCCTCTCATGGCTAAAAAGTATGCTCAGCAGGATATTAACAATCTTTTAGATGCAGGTATCATTGAACCATCTTCTTCCAGTTATTGTTTTCCTGTAATTTTCATTAAGAAAAAACAAAATCCTAATGACAGCAATTCTGAACCTAAATTTAGAATGGTTGTAGATTATAGACTTCTTAATAGCATAACTGAAACATTCAAAATTTGTCTTCCAAAAATTTCTGAAATTATTAAAAACATTGCAGGTAGGAAAATTTATTGTGTTTTTGATTTGAAGTCAGCTTTCTTTGAAATAAAATTGAGGGATGAGGATAAGCGAAAACTTGCATTTTGTACAGAAATAGGTAATATTCAACCGACCAGACTTCCTTTTGGCTCAAAAAACAGTATATCATATTTTCACATACTAATTTCAAAATGTTTAAATGGTATCACAGGTAAAACTGTTCAATTTTTTCTCGATGACATTATTATTGCAGCCGATTCCTTATGTGAACTTAAAGTAACTTTGTAGCAAGTATTTGATAGACTCATAAAATTTAATCTAACTTTGGATCCAGCCATATTGCAATTGTGCAAACCAGAAATTACTTATCTTGGTTTTGATTTAAATTCTAATGGTTTTTCTCCATCAGAACAGAATGTAAACAAAGTCACAAATTTTCCTAGGCCAAAAAATTTAAAACAGGTACAAATGTTTTTAGGTATGCTAAATTATTTTAGAGGTTTGATTTATGACTATGCAGGAATTGTTGAACCGTTGGTAAAGTTAACAAAGAAAAATACTCCATTTGTTTGGTCAGTTGAATGTGAAAATGCTTTTAAAACTGTGCAGGAAATCATTCTCAAAAAACCTACGTTAAAAAACTTTGATCCAAATTTGCCTATTTCATTAATTACTGATGCTAGTAAAATTGCTATTTGTGGTATATTATTGCAAAAAAAAGACAATGTTTACTATCCTTTAGAATTTTTTTCTAGAAAATTAACACCAGCAGAATGTAAATATCCTTCGATACGAAGAGAATTGCTTGCTATTTATGCTTCGGTCAAACATTTTCATGATCAATTATTGGGGGAAAATTTTGAACTCTTAACTGATGCTAAACCATTAACTGAATATCAAAGTCTTGACAAAAAGCCAGAAATAGTTGCTAGATGGTTATTGTATTTGGGTACTTTCTCATTTACTCCAACTCATATACCTGGTAGTTTAAATCCCGCTGATTTTCTATCCAGAGTTGTGGAAGAAAATTCTCTAAATGTAAACAACATCACTCTTTTTCAACCTAATGATAAACTTTCCATGCAAAACATTTTAAGTGAACAAAAACAAGATACAATTTTAAGCAAAATTATGAATGATTTATCTGATAACAAACAATGTAAACAATATTTTCTTGATGTTAATTCAGGTTTGTTAATGATAAAAAATGCACATAAAAATAAAAAGAAAATTGTAAATAGAATTGTAATTCCTAAATCTCTAATTAAAGTTTGTATTGAAACTGCTCATGCTCCACATTTTGGTGTTAGGAAAACTTTTGAATTCATTAGACATAAGTATCAATGGAGAGGTATGTACTTAGATACAAAAAAAATTTTGTGAACAAATGCCTAGAAAACAAACCAAAAGCCAAACTAACTCAGACACAAATGATTCCCAAAAGAAATCTTGCACCAGGTCAATGTATTGCTATTGATATTGTTGGTAAACTTCCTAGATCCACCGACAACAAAAATTTTATTTTAACTATAATTGATCACTATATATCCTTTACAAAACATCACTTCTAGAACTATCATTAATTGTTTAAACAAATATTTTGCCAATTTTGGTCTTCCAAAATTTTTAATCACTGACAATGCCACTAATTTTATCTCGAATGAGATGGTGGAATTTTTAGACAGATTAAATATTCAGCATAGAAAATCTTCAATTTACTATCCAATGGCAAATGGTTTACTTGAGAGAGCTCACAGAACAATGAAAGAAAGTTTGGCATCAATGTGTGTGAGTACTTTTCAATGGTCAGAGAAACTTTTATTTTTTAAATTGTATTACAACAATTCAATTCATTCTGTAACAAAATTTGCTCCACCAGAAATATTCTTTGGCAGAAAGCAAAATTTACCTCTTGATAGTTTCTTTGAACCTGTAGCTGTTGAAAATGAATCAAAATATCTGAAAAATATCAGAAATAATATGTGTTCCATAAGGAATGAATTTGCAAAAAATGAAGAACAATATTTCAAAAACAATGCTCCGCACATCAAGGGTCGTAAAGTGCCAAATTTTAATTTGGGCGACAAGGTATTTGTTAAGAATTTTTCTCATCCACAGGTTTCCAGGAGAAATATAAAGGACCTTTTGAGATTATAAAGATTTTAAGAAATAATAATTATGTCATTAAGAGTCTTAAGGACAACAAAACAATGAAACTTAATGTAAGCAAAATTTTTAAACAACAGCAGCCTAGGCCAAACCTTAGGAATTAAAGAATTGTTGTAAAAAGAGAAAAAATTCTTTAAAAATAACATTTATGTCTACAATTGTTTTACAATTTAACTGTGATATAGAATTTATTTACTTCATTTTGTATTGATAAATGCCAATCAGCAAAGTGTGCACACATAAAAAATATCGATGTAATATATAGATTTACAGAGATTTCTTGCTATTTTTAATTCTGTGTTAAGATTAATATTTTTGTATTTGATGGTACTGTATTCCATTTTATATTTATTTACTCATTTTGTCAGGCTGGTCCGAAAATGTAGTGAATAGGATATGGGTCTTGATAGGAGTGGAAGTGAGAGGAATTTTATGTATATAAAAAAAATTATACTGCATGAATTTGCAGCCTTTTGAAGCTATATACATCACAACTGATTGCATTTTCTTTCAGAAGTTAAAATTTTGTATCAGTGCATATATGTTTTCCTATTGTTTTGAATGCTCGAAATATTTTTAAGAAATAAATAAGTGAATGAATAAATTTGTGAAAAAATATTTAGTATTGTGGATGAAATTGTATGGCATAATTTTTACATGGTATTATGATGTGCTCTGAAAATTTTGTTGTGGTTTTTTGGAGGAGAGTGGAGAAAGTAAAAGCAAGAATGTAAATATGTATATAATAATGCAATATTTAAAAATTTTATGTGTATAATGCTCTATGTGTTAATAGAGTAAATTTTGAAAATGTTTTCAGGAAAATGCTTACAGTCAAGTTGCAGCAAAAATTTTTTTCCCCTTTGGGGGGGGGGAGGAGATGTTAGATTGCAAATATTGACTCGACATCATTTTTCGGTTTTGTCAGTATTTTTAATTAATTTAATTCTTCGCCACTAAAGTTTCTTTCTTCTCTTGT
>BGPR01000567.1:145366-167135 GCA_013235015.1 Araneus ventricosus | reverse complement strand
TATATATATATATATATATATATATATATATATATATATATATATTAAATAGACTAAATTTTAATATTGGGTACCTACTTTGCTTTAACATTTATAGTAATCCTAGCTATCCCATCCAATATTCTGAATATTTTTAACATCTGCTAAGAACATGAGACCCCATGTTCCAACCAGGCGTGAAAAAAAATTGAAATTAATACTTAGTAGAAGAAAAATCATATATTCCGCTTATTGGTAGTTTTAATGAAAAACAAATTTCCTCACAAGTCGACTCTGAAATTAGCATCATTAATAAAATAACTTGTGCATATATTTATATATGGCGATCAGAAACACGTTTTGCTCATTTGCTTGTGACAAGGAATTGCAGCCTGCGAATTTTTCTTTGCTTATAAAGAAGCAGAAATAAAGTAAGATACTCAGTTATACGGGGTATATGAAAAAGAACTACCCGATTTGACTCCTTAGTAAAATTTCATGAAAAACAAGAAAAATGATGTAACAAATTGCAAGCAATACTCCCAAAGTATCAAAATTTCATCAATGCTATTATAAATGTTCTATGTGTCCGCTACCAAATGCAAGGACAACATCCAGACAGACAACTTTGTCCAACCCTCTTGCCAAGTTATTCGTATCGCTTTTATTCACTGCTGCCTGTATCCTTTCTCTTATTTCGAGGTCTGTCGATGAAAGAAGTACAAAAACACGAAATTTGACGTGTCTTTACAAGGAAAAGAAGCACGGTGTTATTATGGATATCGAGGAATTTAGCTAACGTCTGTATGTTTACCGTGCTGCTTGCTGGAGATAAACACAAATAACACTTATAATAACAAAAATTGATACTTTATAATTATTGTGCAATTTGCTATATCATTTTCTTTGTATTTAATAAACAAGTTATTAAGGATTCAAATCTTTCTATAGTTTTTGATACACACTGCATTATGCAATCCTTGCTAAATTTAATTTTCTTTGCGAAAATAAAAATCGACTTCAAGATAAGAAATGGAAGGTGAAAAACGACAATGAAAAATATTAGCGAATAAGATTCTTGAATCACAATTCATATCAAACTTTTAAATTCAAATATGCAAAATAAAGAAAATGGAAAGTAAAATCTAATTTTCGATGTTGTTCTTTTGCACAATCTTTTAAGACCATATAATCTTTTGTCAGGCGTTCGGTTACAGAGAAAAAAATACTTTCTCACTGTGTTAAAAAATCATTGATTTGACTTCACTTGAAACAAACCAAGGCATGATAATTGTTTTATGCCTTACGCACCATCAGAAAGAAAGTATATATTAAATAAATATTTCCATCTACATTTTATTACAATTATTTATTTCTTATAAATGAACTCATTTTCTTGTTTCGTTGCTTTTATTTAAATGCATGATGTTTGGTTGCAGTTTATATCAAATTAAAAGCAATATGATGTGGGGATCCCGGAGCCCACACTTCCCACGAGATCAGACCCCCAACGAACTCGCCGAAAGCGAGAAGAGAAAGGAAGCCGCGATGTCGTAAAAACAACCCTGTATTACATAACCGGAGGGTTTTGAAGGGACCGTGCCGACTGACCGTTGGGAGACCGCACAGGTTGACCGACAGAAGAACTCTGTACGTTCTCTTCCGATGATCAAACGGGAAGGGGAGCGCGTGTTTGTGGTTGGTTAAAATGTTCGTCACCCGGACAAATCATGGAAACTTAACATTTCGGCCACGCCTCGGAGGGGATGGTCAAAGGGGGGGGGGTTTAAGCTGGAATTTGGAAGACGAGAGGAGGACTCGACGACGAGGACTCGAAGCTCGATTCGAGACGAGAGATTGAGACGAGATTGAATTCGGAGTCTGATTCCGATTCGAATCTCGATTCTCGTGAACGGTGATTTTGAAGTTAGGTCTCAGCTCGAGACTCTGTACTTGTAAGGGCGCCCAGTCCCGTGAAAATAGATAGCCAACCCTTGGCTGGATAAGCTCTTAGAGAGCTGGAAAGCATCTTAGAATTCTTCGGAATTGTTCTCGAATAGTGAGCGTAAAATACCTCACTGCCAATTACCTACCTTGGTAACCCACATACCTCTTTGGAAGTTATTTCAACGTTTTGAGCGGAAGAATCCCTCAAACTTCTTTTTCCGGCCATTGGACTTTGAACTCACCCTGAGTTGAACTTTACTGAACTTTATCAGTTTTCTTACGAGTAGACTCACACCTAGAACTGCGATTGATTCCAGTTTCGAACTCCTGACTTTGACTCTCGCTATCTTATCCTGAGTTAGGCAGATTTATGAATGATATTATTTTTGTATATTTCTTGTAAATAGTTCTTTAATCAAGAAATCTTAATTAAAATTAGTATCCTGTATTACTGTGTCTTGTGATATCTAATCAGACCCCAGTATCACTGGGCTAAGACCTTACAATGCTTAATTTTTCAAAAAAGTTAAATGGCGAAATATTTCATTTGATCAAAACAAATTAAAATCAAAACTGGTGAAGTCAAATAATATAAGTAAAAAAAATAAA
Organism: Araneus ventricosus; assembly: GCA_013235015.1. Taxonomy (NCBI): domain Eukaryota; kingdom Metazoa; phylum Arthropoda; class Arachnida; order Araneae; family Araneidae; genus Araneus; species Araneus ventricosus. The sequence continues at coordinate 164,600 of BGPR01000567.1, read as the reverse complement.
TATTTGATCTTAATTTAACTCTTTAATCCCTAAGCGACATTTTTCTTTTAGCTTCTTTAAAACCGGCCCTTTTTGGGAGGAAACAACATAAATTGGACACTCCCAACCTGAGTGGTCATTTTCCCCACCACCTTACCCTCTTAAGGCGTTAAGGTTGGTAAGGATAATTGTACCCCCTACCGCGCTTTTCTCCTAAGAAATCTCGGAACCTCACCACCCCTCAAAAGAAGCCAACCGCTTTTAAGGTGATATTTTTAGACCGGGCGGGACCGCCTCGTTTGGTATGAGAGGGTTAACTTGAAATGAAAATACAGCTTTAAAGAGAAAAGGATTAATTGTTTCTTAGTAAAAATAATGAAACAAACATTTCTCAGGATAAATATCAATTTAAATTAACAAATGTTTAGCCGAAGAGATTGCTCGAATTTGAAAATTTATTTATTGGTCTAGTAGGTAGTAAAATGTTGATAAATTGATTCAATTGATTCAACCGACTTTTTCTAGAAAAGGCAAATTAATAAACTCTTTCAAAAGAAAAGCAACAAAAAGAAGCTGGTTTTCCTAATGCAGGTTTTGACGTTTCTTCATGCACAAATTTAAATTTTCTGCTTACTATCAAAACAAATATCCTTTTTTCATCTGCTTACAGTTTCATTACAGAAGCATTTTCCCGAGTAAATAATGATTTCCTTTACCTTTTTATTAAATACGGCAGGTTTTAAATGGATTGGAGTCTAAACAAAGCACTTCATCACTTCTCATTTGCATACTAAAAGGCTGACCGTATTTCCGAACAATAACGTTTTCACACAGAGTCCGTTTCCACACATTTGCCTTCAGAGGCGCTTAATTATAGACTAATTGCGCTCTCGTGTAAAGGGATGCAAGTGCTAGAGTAGAATATTAATTGAAGTATTTCAAACACATTTTCGACTAACAATGGACGAACATTAAATGATTCCGTTTTTGTTTCTAAAATACTCAATCATGATTGGTTGCTGAAATGTTATTGAAGTTTCGAGAACACAGAATTTTCGTAAGAGCCCCTGAATTTTCTCCCATAACTGCAAGCGCTAGAATTAACAAGTTTATTCAAATTAAAATTGAGTTCAATATAACTTAGTCGATTTTTCCTGAATTGATATTGTGTTTTCAACATTAACATTTCTTTCCATTTAATTGCCCGGAATTCATATTTCAAAATAGCATTTCAAATTAAATTGGATTAGTTTACGTATGTCATTTCATAAACTTCGTTGATACAAAGAAAGTTCTTCCTTATTGTTTTTATGTACAGTATATTAAGTGTCGTGAAATTTTTTTTCTGCTTTATCATAAAATTAAATATTAACCAGTAGAGGATAAGTACAATATAAAAATATAAACAATCGTAATTTATAGTTAAATTATGATAATTTTTAACGATTTCCTTTATGACGTGTACAACATACAAACCTGAGTTTTCATAGCATTTAAATAGCTAATCTTAAACAGTTCGTATATCCGAAGTAAACTTTTATTATTTTCTTTATTAATGTTGTCCTAGAATGTATTAAATGAAGTGTCCAGGAGTAAATTAATAACGGTCCATTTTATTAAACTTTACAGGAAACAAAAAACAAAGTTTCCAGTTTCCTTAACTCGTAGATAGCTAACATTGTTATTTTTTATTTAAATTAAAACTATTGAGGCAATACAACAAATCATGATGTGTCAAAAAACTTATTTAAAAATACAGCTGTAGCATATTTATATACTAATAATATTTTAAGGAGATGAAATATTATAATAGTTTGAAATGTCAGACATTAAAGTAAAAAATTTACCACGAAAAATTGTTCTGTTTGATCCTCTGACCCTACGTACTTCATTGACTAAAATCTTCTCCACGTTTTCACCAATTTCAGCTCTCAGTGGATTGTAGTTGCTTTGGGTTTATATAACAATACTTTAGTTTTAACTATAAAAGTCTTTACATCTTGGAGATCCTTATATTTCGCCGATGAAATCGGCAAGGAACTGTAGGGAAGTGTCTTCACTGGTTGACTTTTTCCATTGTTTATTCCCCTTTTCAGGATTTCCTGCACCACCTTAGAACAAGTATAGCCTCCAAAAAATGGAGTACAGCATTGAAAAGACTTGCTGGGAGACTCGGACATGATCTTTAATCAATGAACAGGTCTTCTCGGGAAAGGGCATATAAGTTGCCCAGATAGCACGTACATTTGCAGCAAGTTTGATCTTTACTTGATTTTATCTTGTCATGGCAAATTTAACGCGTCGAAGTTGTAGCGAAACTGCTGCAAAATAACGAGCCAGAATCGCCACCCTCGCTTGAAAACATGTTTGCCGCAGGTTTGCTATCGGCTTGTTACGGCGAAAATGGACAACTAGCGCTATAGTTTGCAATGAGTTTGAAGCGACAAATTTGACGCGTGGTGACTTCAAAGCTTGTGTTAACGTGCTTCAAACTTGTTTCAAGCTTGCACTCTTGTCATGTGAAATTTGTTGCAAGCTTGCAGATTTGCAAAGCAAGATTGCTGCAACTCTGCTGCAAACTAAAATTGCTATCTGGGTGGTAAAGCATCCAAATGCTGTGTCCAGCCTTTGAAAAGATTCTTTCTTGCAGTCAATTACCTTGAAATGTGATGACTTGATCCTGCTGTTTGCGATCACTTCCTTGCATTCCTTCCCCTGACAGCATAGTACGTCATCGTTTTCCGCCAGCTGTCCAATACTTAAAACGCGTAAATTTTCAGTAGTTTTATCGTCCTTCCTGATTTAAAATTGTTATCATAAAATTACATCCAAGGAGCTAACAGACAGCTCTGATACCTCAAAATCAGGAAAAACCCTCATCGTTTGTTCCTTGGACCCTTCAAATAATAAACAATAAAACTTTATTCAGATTAAGGTTTTTCCAAATTAGAAATTATTTTCAAAAATAAAACGATGTTAGTCTGTAGAATTAAAAAAGCAAGCATTTGCTGAACAGTAGATATACTCTTTTTAGTACATTTAAATCCTGCCACAATATTTTTAAAATATTTCAAGACAGATATTCAGTTGTGAAAAGAAATATTTTCTGAGCATGTGTGTAGAAGGGAAACGAGCACTACTTTGGGGAGTTCTGACATAACCTCACAGAGGAATTTTTTTAATATGTATATATTTTTTTCTTTTTTCACAAACAATTACAAAATAAAAGCATGTTAGAATTCAGACCCCCCCCCCCCCAAGTATATTTGTGTTCAATATAAAATGAATCTCCAGAATTTGTAAAATAGTCTTGATTTAAAAAAATATGCATGGAAGCAGAGAACAATAATTACACTATTCAATTGTCATTATCCCGAAGTTAACCTAATAATGCAATCAAATTAATTTGATGCAAAGATTTAGGTAAATTTCTATTGAATTACGTTAACAGTACCAAGATTAAGGTAAATGTAAAATATAAATGAATATCAAAAGGATTGAATTTTTTTTTAGAAATGCTTATGGAAAAATAGGTAAAAAATCATTTTTAAAAACTTTTTTTCATGTTTCAAAATATAGTAAAATCTCAATAAAATAAATATTAATTTCTAATTTCTAGCAATACCTTAAGAACAACGAAAAGAAAAAGATTCAAAATGGCGACACTTTGACTTCAAAATTTGGATAACTGGTGGCACATGCAAGTTTAAAATTGCTTAGGAGTTTCGGAATATATGTCGACTTGTCAAACAAAGAAAAATTAAAAGAAAAACAATGGAATGCGTTCGGTTTAGGATTGGAAGTGAAACGTAACTGTACCTAAATAAAACGCAAGACCCCCTTACTGCAGTCAGCACCATGACTTCAGTAAGCTCTATTCACCTCCTGGATAATTCTCGGAGAGAAATTGTGATATACACTTGCTATCCCCAAAGCTTCGCCATCCATTCGACGAATTTAATTTGACCCAAATCAGCCTTCAAGTATGACATATTTTAACTAATACAAGCAATACTAACAATACTTACGAAAAGAATACAGCTCAATAAAACGTCCTTCTTTTCTGAAGAACACTTGAGTTTTAATTCTAATGCAAGGAGCTTTTTATTCATCTTTTGGCCTCTCCTACTTTTGTTTCAAAACAAATGTTTCAGTTTCTAATTAATAATATTTTGTTCTTATTGTAAATTTTACTTATGTGAATTTTTAACGATCTATTATATACAGGTAACGAGTGTTTCTCTGGTTTTGACATTTTTTGGAGAAAGGAAATGAAACTGTAGGTCAGTTTATTGTTCTGAGTTTTCCCAGGAGATATCCTCGAGGGTCGTAAACTGTCTCCAACAAATGAAATTTTAACCTACCCTTCGATATCCGACGGTATAAAGCTAGGATTTTGTCTAAGGCACTTTTTCAGCAATTTTTTCGTTTGTTTCAGAGAATAAATAACACTCCAAGAACGAAAAAGAAAGTCTTGTTACATAATAGAATTTTTCAGATGCGTTTTCCGATACTTTGGAATTGGAAAAAAAATTTGAAACAGGAATGTGATTCTTAAAGAAACCGAATATATGGATGAAAATGTTCGCTTAAATGGAGTATGAAAATTTCATATACTCCATTTTAACATGATAATTTTTATAGGCGGGGTACTATCTGGAAATTTCATGATGCAATATGGGGCATGTACGATACAAAAATAGCTCAAAACGCTCTACAGGTCACACCGTTTGAATTATAGCTATCAAATTTGCCACATACTTATTTCTTGGGTAGTAGGTGTTCACTAAGAAATGCTTTGGGCACTGGAACAAAATTTAAAGAGGATAGCCGGAACTCGACACTAACAACAACAAAAAAAAAAACCCACCATAACTGAACCCTAATTTATGCAAACATTTTTTGCTTCCAATTTTTGGTCTCATGTTACTTTTATCTTTTTAAGTCAAAGGAATTGATGTTCTGACCGAGTAATTATACCTCGACGGGTCTCATCCTGGAATGAGAACAAGTCAATTACCTGCAAAATGAACTATATAGAGTTTCAAGAGCAAGCTGGGGGGTTAGGCCCCAAGTATTAAAAGAACTCTACAAAGTGGCAATAGAAAAATATATTTTATATGGAGCTGAAATTTGGTTCAACAAAAAGGTTAAAATTAGTCAAAAGCTTATTCAAATTCAAAGGATAGCGCTGGTCCAAATAGCAAAAGCTTACAAAACCGTATCCTCAGAGGACCTCCAGGTTCTGTCTGGATCAGTTCCCCTGGGTCTTGTAGCAGACAAAGAAGTTACAAAATTTAATTTATTCAATAGAGGAATGCCTATAAATATTAAAGATAAGGAATATTCCTTTCAAGACTTTGATTTGGTGAATAAATTGGACCTCCCCCATGGAAAAAGGGTGGTATTTCTTGGAGTATGGACTCAGACCCGAAAGGTAGATTTAAGAAAATATTTATAGATGTATCAAAATTGAATGGAAGACTTGGTTCCGGCATTGTTTGCCTGGACGAGGGTAGAGATATTATTTGGAAGGAGGAAATTCGATTGAACGATGAAGCAAGTGTCTTTGTTGCTGAAGCAGTGGCAATTCAAATGACAGTGGAGAAAGTCGGTTCGACTAAAGAAAAAATAGTCACTTTTTCGGACTCCAGATCCGTATTGATGGCTTTGGAGTCTAATATAGATCATTCAGAAGTGATTATGAACCTTAGAAAAACTTTATTGGTTAACCCACAAATTAAACTGAATTGGGTTCGTGCACACGTTGATATATACGGAAATGAATTATCAGCCAAAAATGCTACAACTAAAGAGGAGGTTGATATCAAGGTAAAAATCCCAAAGTCCTGGATTAAAAATCAGCTCAAGGTGACCATGTTACAAGAATGGCAAGTAGGTTGGGGGTCTTCTCCCAATTCAAGATTCCTCTACGGTGTTTTTTCAGAGGTAAATACAAAAAGATGCCACGGAGACTTTTTGATAAACCAGATACTAACAACTTACGGGTGCTTCCCTGTGCACCAACGCAGAATTTTTGGCAAATCTCCAGATTGTGAGTGTGGACGAGATCAAGGAACTGTCTCGCATTATGCTTATGGGTGCCAGATTTATAGGGAAGTTAGACAAAAGTATTCCTGAAAACTTTTTCAACTTGGTATTCTAGAATTGATTCTGAATACACGTGCAAAAATTGGACTCAAAATTATATCCAGGACGTCCTGACCAAGTCCTTGGCTGGTGTGGCGCCCTCCTCTTGATTATACTTCTCACTTGTTCTATTTTAATTGCGTGCTGTGTGTTATTTTTGTAATGTAAACTTTTATAGCTTTATCAAATAGAGTAATAGCCAAATGTTTAGGAAATATGGTAATTCTAGATGCTCATTCTATAAGAAGGTATTTCGCAAAATGTGCACCGTCAATATGGGCCAGTTTTCTAAATGTAGAGATCTGGAATTCAGAGAATTCTATTTCCGGAACTTCACAATTGGATTAATTGCTTTTAACAACAAGCATGTAACGTTCAAAATATTCTATGCTATGCTGTCTTTTGGTTGTGTTGAAATTGTATCCTGTATTGTGTTAATGTAAATTTCAAGGAGTTAAGGGAGTTAAATTTTGGAAACTATACTTAGATAATAGTCAAATTATAGATTTTTATATCTGGAATAGTCCTTGGATACATGTAAATAACATTGTAAAAATTTTGCTACGGTGATCCGCATCTTATGTAACGTATTCTTTGTTGAAGAACATGATTAGAGGACCACTCGTAATATAGGACAGAAAATTGTGGACTAGTGAGTTACAGTATTTAAAAAAGGGAGAGAAAAATATATCTTTAGGTTTTCCTGTCAGATGGTGGACGTAGGTTGTTATCTCTGTATATTTGCGACTTCCAGAATGGCACGTTTTAAATTTTTTTGAACGCGTTCCCGTATTCTTGATTCATATTAGAGAGGCTTTGATGGTCATGATTGAGTCTTTATAGAGCACTTTTCTGCTGGTCAGATTTTTCTGTTTTCTTCCTCATGCTTCGGCAGGCCGGAATTTATTCCTGGTCATCCTGAAGTGACTGGATGAAAAGTCACGGATAGGTAAGCGAACTCTTTATTCATTTCACGGCATGGTAAATAGTGACGAATGGGTTCATGATTATATCCATACTACTCGATGTTCATCCCGATATACTTGCTATATTTCAAAGGCTGCGTAAGGTTTGTATTTAAAATGCGTGGCGGCCAGTCTTTATGATTCTCACGGATGCCTAAGCGAAACAAATTAATTCATTTTCTCCCTGGTTATGTCCATTAAATCATGGGATGATTTTTCTTCTTTTTCTATTTATAACCCACGCCGGCCTACCCGGAAGGGTGTAAGGCCATCAGCAGACCGGTGGGGAAATATAAAAGCAATACAAGAATATCAATATGACCGGACACACACAAAAACTTCACAAACACAGCACACAACGTTACAAACATTGCATAAAAGGGACAACAACATAATAAATAAAGTAACCTAAAACACCTCACAAGAAGAAAAACAATACGCCACTGAAACGATATTACACTTGGAGAGAATCATAAATTAATGAAATTTTGTTTGATTTTTGTCACCAGATCTGGAACCAGCTTTAAAAATATTCAAAACACTCAAAAGGAGAAGCCCCTAGTATGCATCTAAATGAGCAAAACACAATCACAAGCTCAGCACAACACACCAGTAAAAGAAAGGAGGCAATAAAATTTTTTGTAAAATTTCATTGAAAATACCACAAAAGAGCATCAAAAACAGACCCCGTGGTCTCTTACCAGTCCAGAAAACAATAAAATCCACCAAATTCCACGTCAGTTAAACAACAAGAAAAATACAACAATAAAATGATGAAATCTTAAAGATAAGAAGGATAGAAACAAGTTTAACAATTGGGATTCCCCAAGGGTGAATGCTGAATGAAATTTAGAGCACTAAAACATTTTAATAAGTCCATGATTAACCTAAAAACAATATAATGAGTTAAAATTTACTACGTAAATAAAGTGCTAAAAACTTAAGGTAGGGCGCAGGGACAACCCACATAAAATTTTCCTAATCATTGATGTTAAGATATATTAAAATCATTTAAAAGCAATTTCACTCTGGGCCCTTTAGTGAAACGTAAATATTGTTACTAACAATATATCATTACTTTATTTATTGCCATTTTACTATGCATTAAATTTTTAAAATATGTCTTCTTATTTTGTTCTGCAGGCTTCTTGATGTGTAATTCTTTGGTGAGCGTGCAGTCAAATATATCCTCCATCATCATGGGATGATGGAGCATTTTATAGCATTAGTGATTTTCTAAAAAATTAAAAAGTTATATCCTTATTTTGTTTTCCAGATGATATATAATTAGTTCCATTGAAAAAATAATACAAACAACCTATTTTCGAAATATGAGAAACATAACGGAAGATAGATATTAAAGCACACGTCCTAATTCCCTTTTCAATTCTTTTCTCACAATAGCCAGTTTCCAAGCACACAGCGTTTACATGGCTGTTCAGAGAGAACCTTTAAAGGTTGTAGATATTGTATTTGAAAACGATAAACAGCAGATGAATTACAAATAATGATTTTAGAAAAAGAGGGTGCTTAGAAAACTGACTTTTTCTGGATTTAAGAACTCATTCAAAAATTTCAAATGTTACAAACATATATCTTCCTGCATAGATATAAATAGTGTTTTTTCCAAGCTAATATAAGATGTAAAACTTACATTCTTTATGTATGTGATGTTATGCATGTTAAGTGCATTTTTACTGTAAAAATCAATGCCATTGTTTTCAAAAAATCTTCTTTTTATTCAGTATTTCTTTGTGATTAAAAATGGCAATTTTCGCTTTTTTCCTTACCAGCATCTTTGGAGAGGTCTACGAGAAACCAAATTCGATTTAAGCGAAAATGAAACGAAATTTAATTAACAGGGTTTTAAATTTCGTCACCTTCGTGCTTAATCGGATTATTTATCCGCTGCGCCGGAAACGAAACCCCAATTTGGGATTTGGAAAAAAATACTCCAATTAAAATAACTTTGTCCTGTGTTAACTGCGCATTTCGAATGTCGAATATAAACAACATGCAATTAATTTTGAATTCCTTTAAACTTTCGAAAGAACACCTTATAAATCTAATTAATTTGTATATAGAGTGTCCATGCATACATAAATAAGGCGACTGATTCGGTTAGAGGGCATTCAATAGATAACATAAAATTTCTGTTACTGGAAAGAAATTTAATTTCTTTTAATCGAATTTCCAGCTTTATTAAATTTTTATGAACTTTCTAATTACATTTAACTTTCTATATACTTAGTGTTTCATTGGCTACAGTCAGCTATGAATTGAAGGAAACACTTTCTAGTAAAATTTGAGACTAACATCAATTAATCTGTTCTATCATTGTTGCATAATTTTTCACAGACATATTTTAGTTTAGTTTGGTTATACTATGCCCCGTTGTGAAGGAACATGAGGTTTATTTTGAAACGGACCTCGTAATTTTGAACCACGGTCAGATTACAAGAACGAGACCTTAGCTGGCACCACTCTCTGTAAATGTCCGCAGAACTCCGGCGAGAGAGTGTTTCATCCACGAGCTCAGATTCAACGGGCATCAGGCCCACAGACCAGGCGGAATTTCGGTGGAATCGGTATTCGAACCAGGAACCCTCCGGCCCTGTATTCGAGACCATGCCACTAGGTCAACGAGGCCCACTAACAACGTTTTGCAAATATTTATGACGAATAGTTTTTTTTTTATTTTCTAACGAGGAGCTTTTTCAAATTAATTTTGATTTAAAGAAAGTTTTTATTTTTTGAACTGAATCAAATGCTTTCGCAACTCAGATTATCTATACTTCTCTCCTAAGCTTAAAACGCCTAGCTCAATTATTTTTAATACTCAGATATTTCCTTCTTAGTAAAGTTTGTGAGCTGCCTGACGTTATTCCTAATCAAAAAGCCCGTACCTTATTAAGAAATAGTAGATATGTTAAAATTCAAAACCATTACACCTTAATGACATTTTTCAAAACAAAATGATTCATCAGAATTGATGCAACACTGCACAACTATTCAATACTCAAATCAAAAGAAAAAGAGGATATCGAGGGAACGGGAAAATAAAAAAATATATATAAAATGAATAATCTGGATGAACAGGATTTAAAAGAGTTGTTTAAAAAAGACATACAAAAATTAGAAGAAGATTTTAATACAAAATTTAACTATAAGCCGGAAAAAATTATATTTTTTCCATAAAAATAAAATATATTGAAGATAAGCAGTGTACTAAAAATCAGCATTTTCTTATACTCATTAATGATATTAACAACATAATTCACAGGATAATTAAAAATAAAAAAGTTAAATAAGACGTTTAATATATAACAATAAACTATAAACATCCCATTTTCGACGATTTTAATTTCAACGGCATTTTTGAAGAAACAGATGAATCATTCCCTCTGAAAAACTTTAAAATAAATAAATCCTTCAAATATGGCATTTCTCTAGGTAGAAGGAGAATTTTTAATTATAACTCCTTTTGTAAAAGCATTGAAAACAATCGAAAATATGCTCATTGTCTCTGCGATAAATAATAATATAGGAAATTTGTATATTCACACCATAAACACATTATTACCGGTAATTTAAATATAATTAAAGATATTGAACAACGACAAATTATGGAAAAAGGTACCAAATTTCGTCCCATATTTAGAATAAAAAGAGAACAGACATTAAAAAGCCTTCTTATCAATATTGATAGTTTTTGATATTCCTCTATATTTTTTTCATGAATTGGAAATAGCGTTACTATTTCAAATTAAAAGACTTTATCAATAAGAAGTACTACAGTTATTATAAAAATAACATCGTTTTTTTAAGCAATAAAAGAAACTATAAAAGAACTACAAAAATGTTTCATTATAACTCCAATCGATAAGGCTTTAGGTAGTTTCTCAATTTTTTGTAGGAAATTCTATCTAGAAATCCAGGATAAGTAACTAAAAACCTCTGAAACGTTCAAACTATACAAATCTAAAATCTCTACAGTTATGAAAGAAACCCGCGCTTTAAATAAAAGAATAAATTAACTAAAAAATAATTTGACCCTTCCATATATTACAATCTATCCAAAATTCTACAAACAACCCATTAAGGTCAGATATATCACTTGCTAAACAAATACCTGCATGAGGAAAGCAGGGGATATATTCTCTAAGTACCTAAATAACATTTTACATTTTGTAGAAAATTTACTTGGATTATTAAAAATATTATTAAAGTGATTGATTTTTTAAAAAACAATGAAATAACTCATATCGAGACATATAACTTTCAGGACCTCTTCACCAGCATCCCACTTAATAAATTAACAAGAGATGTGTAAAAAACTTAAGAAAAACGCTTTTACCATTAGTTCTCAAAAATACTATAGATGACGCCACTGAAACCTACCGAGAGTAAACGTAGTTTTGCGAATTTTTTTTTTAAATTGATAATTGAGAGCTCTAAAATTATTAAAATATTCCATTGCCATCAAATCCAATAAATATACAAAATTTCAAATCGCCAGTGCATTAAGAAGTGAGTGAAAAATCAATCACAAAATTCCAACCTTACATACATACATGAAACATTTCGAATTTAGTAAAAGAGTTTAAAAAGGGTTTTAATGCTATAGTATTAAGATTTAAAAAACTTGTTTAACTGCACAAAAATATATTGGTTAGACATAATTAATCTTTGGGTTTTGAATAATTTTTTTGTCAAATGTTTAAAATATTTTCTTACAGATTAAAGAAATTACTGAAGGACACAGATATTTTTCTTTAATTGCAAATCTATTTTTTTCATTATTAGGTAAAAAAAATACAGTTCTAAGGTTAAAATCTGTTTTCAGATATTTTGATGATAACATAATTTTTATTTTTAAAGATTTTTCCACAATTAGTGGGAGTATTTATTCTGAGGGACTCAAATTAACAAAAACTTGCGAAAATAACATTAAAGCTATATTTCTTGATTTGTTTATTGATTGTCACAAATAATTAAAATTAAGCATATACGACAAAACAAATTAATTTAAATTTAATGTTAATAGATTTAACTTTAGTAATTCAAATACCTCAAAAAAGATCTATAGAGACACAATAATGAATCAATTACTAAGGATCAGAAACATTAGTAACAATTCAGAATCAACAAGAAAGAAAATTGAGCTATTTGAAAACAATATTAATTCTAATAAAATTCCTAAATCTCTCTATTTACATTTATTCTATAGCTTTGAGAGCAATGTTCGTGTAGTATTTAATACTACAGAAGGGCCACCCAAGACGACAAGGTTTCATTTGAAAACGGAAAAAAGCTTTTTTATAGCTACTATTTATATATCTATTAATTTATTTATATCAACTATCAGCCACACCTAATGTTTTTATTTGCTGTCGGTCACAGAAAAAATATTTATTTTTCTAGTTACTTTACTATTTGTACTCTCATTCATTATACATGAACTTATTGTTTGATATTTATATGTTCCGGGGAAACAAGATTTTTCAGCATTCAGGCTAAAGTTTGTGTCGAAAACACCGAATATTATTATTACCCCGTTCGTACGGGATTTCCCTGCTGACTATGCGTCCCGGACGATAGCGTTCTGTTCTTGTTGGTTTGTTCTCTTTTTTTCGAAAATAGTCTTGTGTGATTTCTTTGATAATATTTCTTACTGCGCGGACGTACTGCTGAATTGGCGCATTCAACTGGCTAGTGCAGGTTATTCCTTATATGAATTAGTTTTAGAATTTATGCCTTCCATAGTATAATTGCTCCCTCGTGTTTCTTTTATTTCAGTTAGGTTTTATTTGGTTCCAGTAATAATTTTTTGATGTTTATCTCTCTTTTTGTATTTAAATGTCCTTAATCATGGTGATTGTTTTTTGATTGTTTTGTATATATATATATGTAAGATCTGGCTTTAAAAAAGTGAAAGGCAGTCCATTTTCATCAAGGAAGAGACGAATTTTGTTTAGATCTTCTTTTATTTAGGCATCAGACGTTATTATTCATAGGTAAAGCACTTAATTTTTACGTAGCTCCATGACCAGACTTTAGAAGTTACGCCGAGCGGCGCGTTGTTGCTGAAAGCTTACATGCTGGCGTGAAAAAGGGCAGAAAAGAATGCGCAGAACGCTTAAGTACTCAGAAGAGGGAATTCCCCTTGAAACTCGTGATTTGAAAGGAAGTTGTAGTACGTTAATTATGTTGAAAGTAGAAGTATTTAAAATGAGGTGTCGTTAAGATTATTTAGGAAAGTTAAAAAATTAAATTATCACATATATATATAACAAGTAAGAAACAAACATAGCAGAATTGTAAAAGCAACATATACAACAAAAACATTCATAAAACAAAATGTCAAGAAAAAAGTCTGCCATAAGAAAAAGCCGAGAGTTCTTAAAGAGAGAAAATAAACAAAAGTGGAAAATATATATAAAAGGGGAAGATAAAATAATATAGAAATATATAACACAAACGCAACGAATGCGCAAAAATGCTGCAATTCAAGAAGATTTGTGGAAAATATATCAATGTCATGAAAGTCAATAAATGTTGAAATAAAATGGAGAGACTGTAGTAAATCGGTAAAAGCGTATAGATGCTCATCAGGGTAAGTAAAATCTATACGAACCGCTAAAAAATTAGTGAAATCATAATGTTTTCTGCGAACAGTGCTGGTATAAGGCTAAAAACACTGTCCTTTACCCCGAACATTATGATAAACCAAGAATTTGAATGAATGAAATTACAAGTTTCAGCTATTTGAAGGTAAAATAATTTTTGAAAAATTGTATTTTATTAATATATTACTGCTTGTTTCTGAGCAGATAAGTAGTCACTGCTTCGGATATTTTTTGACGGTTCAGAAGACGAACCATGTTTGTAAATACTTCAATTAATGTATTTTTGATTAATTTTTAGATTTAATAAGGATTAACAAATACAATGCTATTGCCCGATTCCGTCCTATTAATAACTAAATGAAATATGTACATATTATCCCTAAAATGTACATCGAAAGACTGGATCGGACATAAGTGAGAGGTATGAAAAAGTAGTCAAAGTCAATAAATTTGTCTTCTTATACTCTGTAAGTTTTGCAGATAGAAGCATGCAACTTTGTATGTGAATAAATGAATATAAGACAAACATTTCACTAATTGAAATTTTTGCACAAATGGGGGGCCGTATAAAAATCACATATTTTTACCTTTTTATCATCCATCCACTTAGAAGTGTTTTCAGACAAATTCATACCTTATTTTATGAAACTTTCCAATTGGAAATATATGTCTAGGATCAATATTTAAAGAAATAAATGTTTGTTTCACTTTTTTGGGACACTGTATGTATATATATTTAATATCTATTAAATATTTTAATTAATCAAAACATGTGTTATATTTTCAATATATACAATTATTAATCTAAAAATTAAAACCAAATTACCTTATCTATAATCATACAAATGAAATACAAAAGATAGTTTGATCATACACTTTTACTACTATGAAAAAGACAACCCAGAATTGGAATTCCAACATTCAAATGCTAATCAGTCTTGGGAAATATATATATATATTTAAAACTCCAGATTTTTGGTTTTGACTTCTTCAATAGTTGTAAGAGTTATATAGTTCATAGAATTGTTTTACATGTGCTCTTTGCATGTGAATTGCACTTTTGTTTAAAGGATCATAATTTAAATTTTGTTTAATTAATAAATTTTATTTTTTAATTCCATTTTTGTATGTCTTGTTTATTTTCTTCTGTATGTTCATATACAGCAGGTTATATTACTATATATATATATATATATATATATATATAAACATACAATAAATATATAGTAAATAAAAGCATCAAATAGAAATTCAGCAATCTACACAAACATGTACTATATTTGCAATATATAGATATATTCTAAGATTCAATCACAATAATTTAGAAGGATAAAAACATGCTAAATTTTTTCAGAAGTAAAAACTTCCGAAGATTTTTTTATTACTGTTTAATGCTATACTTTTTATCTCTTTTGTTACAACAGAAATTGAATCGGTCATAAACCAAGCTAAAATGTTTACGTTCAGGGAAAAGATTTTTTTTATATTTATTTATACAAATTTTTACAAGATCCAGTGCAGATTTGTACAAAAATTTTCTTTAATATCAATAATGCGTTGAATAAATTTTATTTTAAATTAAATTCAGATTAAATTAATGAGTTTTTATAGTTCAAAATACTGCCAAGCATCCCCTTCTAACCATTCTCTTGAGAGTTTATACATGTTTTCCAGCAGTTCTCACACTGTTTGGTAAAGTCTCGGCTTGAGAAAGGGTTCGAAACCAGATTCCAGTAAAAAAAAATCACAGAGCATGTGGGCCTGGTGCAAGTTAAATTTCATAAGGTGGTCGCAGTGGCCTAAGTGGTGAGGTATCTGCTTCGGGACCGGAGGGATCCAGATTCGAAACCCGATTCCACTCAAGATCCACCGTATATAAGGTCTGTTGCACATTAAATCATTCGCAGTGGCCAAAGCTCCTCCCGCAAGTGTGGTGCGTAATTCTGAAGAGGGGTGTCAGCTCAGGCATCGTCCTTGTCATCTGACCGTGGTTCAAAATTAAGATATCCTTTCCAAAGTAGCTCTCGCGTTGCCTCAAAAGGCAACCGTACAATACTAGCTGAATTAAACCAGCAGTGCTCACACTGTTTGAGAGTTGAGTGGTGGTCTAGCGGCAAAGTCTCGACTTGAGATCGGGTTCGGAACCCGATTCCATTGAAAACATCACCGAGCACGTGGGCCTGGTGCAAGTTAAATCTGATATCAAGCATCAAATGTCATCTTATAGGTGTGGTGCGGACGTTTGGAGAGAAGGGTGTCGTGTCGTGTGTGGGTCTCTACATCTGACCACTCTTCAAATATGCGAGCTCCATCCTAAAATAGCCCTCGGGCTGCTTGAAAACGAAACGAAACGAAAACTAAACTAAGCACTGTTTGAGATAACACTGGTGAATGGACTCTTTGCAGGCATGTTGTGATGTTTTTCCTTCCCAAGAGGACATTTTCCCACGAGAAGAGAGTCGAGCGCTTTTCACTCAGACAGCAAACCGCAAGCCAGTCACACCTGGTGGTTATTAAAAGGACATTCGAGAAGGTAGCATCTGCAAGCAGAGGACGACCACAATACACAGGAATAAATAACTGTCAAAGAGCGCATGTAGTTGGCTACCAGGAGATTAGCGATGTTCTTTCATGTCACACCTGCATAGCTCTTGTGGTTATGAAACCTAGGAACCTTCCCACGGTTGAAATCGACCCTAGGGGAGTTAGACGTTTAGTCGTTGGCCGCATGGCAGTCCGGTTGTCCAGCGGAAAGAAAGGGAGACGGAGCTCCACACCTTGAGGTAGGGGAAAAACGGGGGTGTTGGACTGGAACAAGAGGAGAGAGGCGAAAAACCTATGAGGAAGTCTCGAACGTGGTTTCAGACTCCGGCAGCGCAGAAAGAGCTGTGTGATAAGCTCTGATTAAAAGCCCCAAATTGATTGGGACTTTGGAACGAACACTGAGAATCCGCATTATTTCGAAATCTCGGGATTCGAGCACTGCTTGCAGTCTCGAGCTTAGGCTATCACCCTGATAAGTGAAATCTAAACATCCTATATTGATCTCCATCTCATGTGAAACTCCGACTCCATCGAACTTGAACGTCAAGCGAACTTTGTATATAATCCTTTATTCCAAACTTCTCATGCAAGAAATTATTATTTAAATTATAGCTGTGTAAATTAAAGTACTTAATTCAACCTAAGCATTGCACTTATTTGCTTACACTTGGTCGCTCATAGGCCGAGACACCTCAATGTATAAATAAAATACATAAAATTTTGAAATTCCCCTTAATAAACCAATAAAATGAAAAGCCATATACATCATATGATGAATTGTGAAATGTTAAGGATTTTAAACTTTATTAATTTGTGCAAAATCCCTTCTTTTGACTATGTTACTATTCCATTTTAATTAAATATATTACTGAATATTATATTTAATTGAACTTATATGATTTAATATCACAAAATATTAAAATGTTTCTTCGGCACTGCATTTCATCATTATTTCTTGTGTACATTTCTATTCCAGAAATTTATAAAGATAAAATTTGTCTGAAAAAATTTATTAAGAGAGTTAACTTTAATCTCTTTCGCTTAAATATTTAATGAATATTGTCTGCTTAAAGCGTTTCTATAATTCACTGAAATTAATTTTAACTTAATTCATTGAATTATGTCAGACTGAGTTCACATTTTCTAGGGGGAAAATTTTTTCTCTCTCTAGGGATTATTAAATTACTACTTTAGAGTTCCTTATTATCCGAAAAAAATTTTCAATTTTAGTTCTTTTAACCAAAATGAATTCTCAATGAATAAATAACGTTAGAATTAATGTAGAGAGGATGAATTCATTTATGCTTAGAATTTAATTAATTTATTCTCAGAATTTGAAAGATCGTTTTCTCAATTCCATCAAAATTCATATTCTTTTGGTTGAAAGTAATAACGTTTTAATAAGGTTTATCTTAAATTTCTTACCTCACGAATCTTCTTAATTTAATCTGATTCGTAAGCGACTTCGATGTAATTGCTACATTATGAAAACTTATCTTTTATTAAAAAATTGGAATGAAAAATGTTGGCAGAATTTCCCATTAAATTATTCTTATCTGACATAAAATAAAATCATTTATCTGTTCAATTCTGTTTTGCCTGTTTATTTTACTGTATTATTCCTATTGTATTCCTATATCGCAAAACGTGCAAAATTCTGCCGTTGCCTGAAAATGCAATTATAGGGAAGGAGAAGAATTCAGTATCAAACAATACTACTTTTTTTGAGAAACGTTTCATGACATGTTTCAATAGTTCAAAATATATTTTGAGAAAAGCAGATATTATCCATGGAATATTCATTGTACAATAATATATGGCTTGTTATTGTCAGATCTCTAACTAGATTTCTTGTTTCATTTACTTTTAGATATCAATTGCTGAAAATTTAACGAGAATGAATATGTTCAGCATTCAGCTTTGATAGATTTTGTTTAACCATAATTCTTTTTAAAAATATTTTTGGTAGTTACATAATTTCATTTTACCTGTGCCAGCACGTGCAAAAAATTTTGTTATTTCAACTGATTTGAAAATGCATTTGTATAATCAAATTAACCGGCTTTAGTTGCTTTTAAAAGGGCATTTTCGGTAAATGAAATAGTTACCGATTTCAGATATATCTTTCACTATTCATTCCCTATCGTGTTGTTCAATTACCAACACTATTCTAGAGATTTCGGGCATGGAATGTATAAAATATATTCATATAATGTGGGTGTCGGGATGGTCGATTAAACAAAACTTCTTTCCTTTTAAATATTTAATGATGATTTAGAATAACAGT
Organism: Araneus ventricosus; assembly: GCA_013235015.1. Lineage (NCBI taxonomy): Eukaryota > Metazoa > Arthropoda > Arachnida > Araneae > Araneidae > Araneus > Araneus ventricosus. Next base: position 146,046 of record BGPR01000567.1, on the reverse strand, counting down.
TATATGACTAGTGAAGATGAAATGATTAACTATGTACATAAGATCAACACAAAGCAATTATAGTTGCAGGATTCTACATTTTCTCGTCGCCACAATCTTTTTGGAGCAAGCGTCATTTTCAACATCGCGTCTCGATGTCAGAGAATCTACTGACGAGTTCTGGTCGCATCTGCTAGAGGGGCCACTCATTTGGTGGGAATGAAGAGAGTTGTTAGTCTGGCACCACAATAATTTAGATTCCTATTTAATAAATTTAAATCTTCTAAAAGAGGTTTGTTAAATCTCCATTCACGCCCATCAAAGGCATAATCCTAACTGGTTTATAATAAATTTTATCTCATATTTAACATCATAGAGTAATGTAATGCAACAGTTGTTACTTTAAGGCAATTAGTAGAATACACACAATTTGACAGAAATTTCTTTGTGGAACCGTACTACGCATAATAAAATATTTCATTTTTTATTATTTTCACCTACAGTTGCAGTATTCATAGGTTATTCCAGAGAAATAGAAGCCACCATTGCATATGAGAATAAGAAAAAAGATTATTTTTAAATTTCAAAACTCCAATCCTGAACAACGGAGAGTTGCAATGTTTTAGGTTTAAATCGCCTGTAATCGCTGCATCAGCCGCTGCATTCTGTGGGGGACTATTTTTACACCAAACAATTTACAG
>BGPR01000567.1:126576-143402 GCA_013235015.1 Araneus ventricosus | reverse complement strand
TTTCCTTCGGGAAGTAATTTTAACGAAAAGCGAAAACGAGAAAATCGACGTACGAGAGTAATGCCATCTCAAATAACTCTGCGCAATGTTGTTCGTGAAGTAATTTTTAGAGAACGAACGTTTACAATCTGTTTGAGATAAGACTTTCGAAATTAGTGTCTTTTGAATCAAGGGAATGGATTACAGTTGAGCATGCGTATAGATAGAGAAAGGGAGCTATACATGAATTATCCCATTCTTTATCGGCGTAGCATGTCATGCGACGAAGAGAAAAGTTGGATCGTCGAAAGCACTTTTTAGCTACTTGCACACATCTCGTTATATTCCACGATTCTTTTTTGTACTTCTGAATATTGCCAAGAGATGGCGTAGATAGTCTTCCTTTCTTCATGTTTTCGCGGTGAAATTCCCTGCCTCGAATGGAAAACATAATAATTTTGTCGGAGATTCGAAAAAAATCCTACCAAGAGAAGGTTAACATAGTGTTTCATATTTTAGAACAAGGGTGTCAAAATCATGGCCCACAGCGAATATGTTTGTGGCCCAACAAACATGACAGCATGCATGAAAATTACTAACACCAATATGGTGGCTTCATTTCTAAAAATCTAATTTATGCATAATTATGATTAACGGGCTAACCATTCGCTAAAGTCCGATTACTAATCGCATTACATCGACGTACCATTCCCAACAAATAGCAGCGAATAATTTAAAAGCCAATAACACAAATAAACAAGTGAAGAAAATAGAGATCCAAAGTTTAGATTTGAAGGCAAATTTGAGTGAAGTTGGACGTCTAAATGTTAGAAATATTTGCCTGCGGGGTTTGAAAACATCTTAAGATTGCCATATGAAATTATTTCCATGTTTCGAAATACTTATCGATCCTAGAAAATTATGTTCACTTATCAAAGGAAATAAGTGTCCGATCATATTGAGGATTTCTGGATCAGTTTATAAATCAATCTCTGCGAACAAGCTGTCCCTCGAAGTAGGAAAGTTGGTAGTAGAGAAGCGATGCCAGGAGACAGAAGAAAACATTTACTTTAGGATTTCCCTTGCTCTTTTTTATATTTTCACCGAAATAACCCTTTGTTTTAAAACAACTGTTTTAAAGTCGTATTTTTCCTGTGGCTCGTTTTTTGCAGACTTTACAAATTCGTAAGTCACGACGTGATAGAAATTTTTTCTAAGCATCTCCTAAACAAAGACTTTGTCCTACGCCATACGTTTGGCTCAGAATAATCAATAATCGTTTCCGTACGATTAAAATCTATCAAACCATTCCAAAATGGCATTGATTTCTCTATACTAGCAGCCTTTGGCGACCAGCTGCTCGCCTGTCATATTAATGCAGTTAGAAATCATAAAAAGCCACCAATATCTTTCATGTACACATTTTATACATTACATGACAAATCTAAAATAAATAGGGGAGAACGGGGCAAGTTTGTTACAGGGGCAAGTTTGTTACAGGGGCAAGTTTACACAAGGCTTATACTTCACATACCATTAGTCGGGACACTACATGTCGTTTCAGAAGAAGTGTCTCGGCCTCCATTAATACTCATGCAAGTTTGGAGTCGGTCTTGAAAGTGGATCGTGAAGTGGAGAACTTTTTCCGATTTGTTACCATTTTAGTAAATTTTTACCCTTACTTATTGGCTTTAATAGAGCTCGTACTATTTGAATATTGTAAATTATTATGGATTTTCCTCTTAGGTTGTTCTTTTGTGGTTATTTTAAGCTATTTAGTTGATTATTTTTATCATGAATAAAACTTATATGCCGAGTTATAACAAAAAAATGGTGGTGGGGCATGTTTACGCACAGTGCATGGGGCAGGTTTACACAGTGTGTAAACTCGCCCCATCTCTATTTTTTTGTTACAACTGGCACAAGTGGCACTTGCATTACGAAGTAATTCCCAACACCTGAAGATGTGAGGCCATTTCAAAAGGCAGGGCCAAGAGGAAAAGAAATAACAGAGGTAGGAAAAAAAAGGCAAAGATCAATTCTTACAGATACACCTGTAAAAAATGCTTTACGAATATAGAAAAAAGAAATTTAAAAAATAGAATGTGGGGAAAAAAGAGGAAATTAGCATCAGCCCATCATACTATGCCTCAGTCAGTGAGCTCGACTAGAACACGTTATAATAGTGAAAAAAAACAGTGCGGATAAAAAATTTAAAAATAAGAAAAACCCTTGTTCTGAAAGAAAATTTAGGAAATTTTGAGCGTAAAAAGAAATGAACAAACAAGAAAACTTTTGATTCTGATGACGATGAAAATTATCTGTGCATTTGCTGTTTAAATCCATACGAAGAATCAGGATCTGACGAACAGTGGGTACAATGCACCGAATGTAAGAGGTGGCTCATGAGGACTGTATTACCAATGGCAATTCAAAATATCTTGTTTGTATAAATTGTTAGAGTCATTTTGAAAACTATTAGGATTCACCGTAATTGCTTATAATCTATTATGTACTTTTTGAAATAAACAAGGTTTCTTTGTATTTAATTTGTTGTATTATAATTACTGTAAGCCTTCTATTTAATCATTTTTGGTAGTGTGTAAACGTGCCCCGGTCATGGAGCAAGTTTACGCAGGTGACATCATGGTACAGAAAATGGTATAATCACAAAAATATAACAATTTAGAATATTTAAAAATATACACTACATGCCTTAAAGTCTAACTAATTCATTGTTAATGAAAATGAAAGAAATACTTGAAAGCCTTAAAAAAGAAAAGTTTAAAAAGTGTGTAAACCTGTCCAGGTATCCCTTATTGCATGTTTCATACACATAAAAGAGAAAATATCTAATATATGTAAGCTATTCAAGTACATGGATATTTTTTAGTTAGGAATTTTATTTTACACTTTAGCTATGAAATATTATGATTTTTAACAGATTTTAAATGTTTGATGAACAGCTAGTGCTCGGCAATATTTATCAGTTATTTGCAATCAGTGTTTTGACAAATGTCATCTCTACTTAAGAACTTATATACAGAGAAAGATATTTCTGTTATTTTATGATGCTTATTTCACAATGCAAAAAGTAAACAATTCAGACAAATTACCGAAATTGTGCTCTTTAATATCAATTTTCATAGGCAAGTCTTAGCGATTACCTATCTTGCGACGGTTAAGCCTATTTTCACGCTCGATTAAACTTCTGTTTGACTCCTGATTCTATCATCTTGATTTATTTTATATCTTCTTTGCTCTGATTGAATGGAGGTTTCGGTGACACGGCAATCCCTCTTCCAAGCATTTGAAATAATATTTTGCAGCTGCATTAATTGGATAACCGAAGCGATGGATTAAGTACAGCTGTAAAAATGTTCAATGAAGCAGTTTGAAACGGTTTGTTTACATTTGACTATTTGACTTTACATTCGACAATAAGTAATAAAAACGATTTCTGTGGCACATACTTTAGCGTTATATATATATATATAATATAAATCCAAATATAACTTGTATATAATCAAGGCCAGAAATAAAAGTAAAAAACATATCAAGAATCAAATCCTATACCAAAAAGTCATTATTTGAACAATACATCAATTTTAAATATGATCTAAAAAATAGAAAATACTAAAAATACCTTGAACAAAAAATCAAGTTAGAGCATTTATATGTTAACAAGTAAAAAAACTCTGTTGTTATTAAAAGTATTGAAACAGGCAAACCAAGTAAATGGAGTTTTCAACAATTAATATAGCAGCTTGGCTGTGGACAAGCTTTAGCCAGGTTAAATTAATTTTGCTGTACAAACCATCCCTGTTACTATTGTTGTTGAAAAAACAAACACGGTAATTTACCCTAAAATGAAAGAATTTAGAGAGAAAAGTTTTATACTAACCCTAACAATAAAACATAACTGTGTATAAACGACTAAAATTCAGGATAAAAATATGTAATATGACATTATATTGCACTATGATATTGCACTAAAGACAGTGAATATATAAATCAATAAAATGCCAATACTTTTCAATAAAATACCAATACTTTTCAATAAACATTAACTAATCAGTGTCTATTCTTATACTTACCAGAATTTATCTCTTTCAATATAACCCGCCAATCATATTGACATCACATGTTGCCACAACCAAAATTCTTACCATCAAACAGCATAATTGACCAAATAATATAATTAATTTTTGATATCAAGAATTACTAAGATACCTATATTAATATTCTCAAAACCATTTTAAAAATGATAATACATTTATTTATCTAGATAATAATTGAAAATTGGTAAAAATGTCTATTAAAAAGGAAAATTTCACATGAAAGATCCTAGCGCCATCTATGTAATAAATCTGAAACCAAAAACTCAATAGCCAAATTTGAATAAAATTACACATTGCAAGTAGAATAAGTGAAAACACTATCCCACAATCAAAGAAATAAAAATATTCCTTTATAAACCAATATGAATGTTTTATTCTAAATGACCTAAATATTTCTTATCTATATATACTCTTAGAAAACCTATAGGCATTCCATAATCCAGTGCAAAGGAATAAAAATTTTTTATGTACTTGATTCTAATATCAAAGTCTGTTACTAAATTATTATTTCTAATTATATAATTTTTTACTAAATTCTTGAAGACAGAAATGATAAGATTACTATTCCAAAAATGGAATTTATTAATTTGAAAATTAAATGCATTTCTTTTATCAAAGATATCTATTACTAATTTATTATCTATGATTTTAATATCTAGATCTAAAAATTCTGCAGCTAATTCATTGTCATTAGTTTTAATAAGTTTTAGATAATCAGGGTAGAAGTCAATATGAGGCTTATATATATATATATGCTGTTCATTTCTCGATGCTATGACGCTAAACACAAAAGAAGGATTTTCATGAAGCACGTGAAAAAGTTGAGGGGAAAGCATTCTCAATTTGTAAGTGTATTGAATCAAATTTGGATTAAGAATAAGAGACGTAAGCGTTTTTACCTACTTATATTCCAACACGCATTGATTGAACTCACTTAAAACAATAAAACAAATCATATTTTACTTGTGGCAGAAGTAGGCTCTGAAATATATTGTTTAGACAAGCTTCTGCCCTGAAATACATTGCAGGAAAGTAGTTCCGTTATATCTGAGCACTTTTGGTACTGAAAGCGCTAACATTCGTTTTGGGAGTAAAAACAGTAATGCTCTCAACTTTTCCCAAACTCGAAGCCTACGTGAGACATGTGTAGTCACTTTCCGATTGAATGGGGAAGTGGAAGATCAGATAAGGACAAATTGCTGTTTCAACTGCTGCGCATTTCGACATTTTGAAATCCGCCCTTCAGGACAAAGTGCGACACGTAGAAAGAAAATATTTTCCCATCGGACAGTTTGTCCCTAAGATAAGATTTATTTCACCGTTTCTTTATTATGACTCAAATCGTAGCTGGGTACGTGGAAATATCAAGTAAACCGGACGTTACAGCCAGTGAAATGGAGATCCTCTCTACAGCACGTCTCACGGATATTGCGATTATGCCCGGGTTCCTTCGCTTATTTCTTCGAAGCAAAGTTAGATGCTTCGTTTCAGAGGCGCATTTTTTGAAGTTATTTAGTTCAGAATCCTCTTTTGTACACGAAACATATATACATTCTTGCACACGAAAGTATGTTTAAATAATATTCTATTGTTTAGCTGTATTTTGATGTCATAAAGTGCACAAAATGCAAGAGATTACAACAGCCAGCTAGCGTGATATTGACATACGTTAATTTATAGGAAAACAGATTATTGTTTCAGAACTTTGAAATGTTGTTTTCATAAAGACTGTTTTCCGTTTATCTACATATAAAATCCAATACTTGTTTGTAAGAATTCGTTACCAAAGTCATCCGTCTCGTACTAACTTATACCTACATTTCTCGACAGAAATTTCTGTTGAAAAATTAGCACTTTTGGCAAAAGTAACAGCGTTCCTTTTTTCCATGTCAATGTTTAACCCTTCAACCGGCTGTAAAGTAGAAAGTCGCGCTCTGATGACTATTCTAAAACCGGCTACGTCGCAGAAAGTCGTTCTCCGATTATTACTCTTAAACCGGCTCCGGCGTAGAAAGTTGCTCTCTGTTTATTACCCGAAAACCGGCTCCGAAACATTTGCGTTCACCATTTATCTACAGAGAGGCCGTTTTCAAAGCATTCAGCTGAAATATTTTTGCCGTTCAAAGGGTTAAAATCATTTATGGGCATTAAGAAACCAAAGCTAACACATGAATGTGAAAAAAGTCCTAAAATAAAAGAACATAATTCAAAACAAGAATAGAACTTATAAGGGGCTTTCATTGACTGTCTTACCAATAATGCATATTTATTCTGAATAATCATCTGCCTTTAATCAGTGGGCGGTTGAATTTCACTTCTTTTTTTCACTATAATAAAACTTGTTTCCGCTGTGCTTAAAGAAGGTCAGTGGCAATGTCATTTAAGTGAGGTTAATCTCTAATGAGAGAATTAGGTAGGGGTTCCAAACCAATTTGGCAAATTTAAGAAATTTCTGACCAAATTTTCCTACAAAACAATATTATGACTATTTGAAAGACAGACTGAATTAACTAGCACGTATTCTTGCTGTCAGATTAGGAAGTTGAGGTGCAACTTTAGAAAGTTTGCTTAGTATTTTAAGGAATGGTTTAGCAACGATTTTGAGCCTGCGTGTTAAAATTTCGTGACTCTGCATCCTTGCCAAAAGTAATTAGATTTTTCAGCTTGGATAAACAACTGTTAAGTATTTGCGCAAACTAAAGTCGTGATTCATGTTTCGTCAGCAAATGAATTGATTTCTGCCTTTATAATTCCCTTCACAATATTCCGCATATCAAAGAAATCGAAACAGAAACACTTTTTGATTTTTAATCTTAAGTTTGTATTAGATTTCATTCAAATGTATGAAATCATAATACTGAATACCGTTTATTACAAAACAAAAAGTATAAATTGTCGGCATATTACTCAAAACTCATATTTAAATTTGAAAATAATAGCTTTTAGCTGAAACTTTATAGGAACGCTAGTTTTTGAGATTTTAGATTAGAAACATTGTTTATTCCTCTTAGATAAACTCCAAAATTCTTGTAGATAAGTAACCGTTGCACTGGGAAATTTCGCATTTTCCAATTGAAATATTTACTCAATCTCAGCGCAGTAATAGAAGCATGAAACAAACCAAGGAAACGGTAATATTTCCTTTTCTCTGCTTTTGAAATTCCCCGTGGCATCTTTTCCAGTATACCCTGAGTAAATTTGCTTTCTCGGACTTCAAAGACAAGTCCCACTCGAAGTAAAAATTTCGAACCAAAATTACTTTCGCGGATCTCAAATATGTTCTTTCTTCCTTCACTTTGTGAATGAAAGCGAAAGATAATATTTTAGCAAGAAAGTAAATAATGTGACAAATACTATGTACTTTTGTTTAAGTGTTTTGGGAAGTTACGTTAATAACGGATCCGTATGAAAAATTTCTGATGTAGAGAAATTATTTAAAAGGAATTTTTTGAAAATCTTCGAGTTGTTACAGTTTCAAAAATATAAATTCATGTGCCGTTTTCACAAAAGTCAGATTTAAGGTGGATTCCTTATAGGAATATTAATTTATTGTATTGTTCATGAAGATAGATAGCAAAAGCTTTTGCACATTTCATCAAACCATGGTCTCTAAAACCCAAAACCACCAACTGGTAACACTTTGCCCATTCTATCTTACGAACACGCCAACCAGAGTGATTTTGGTTGGCTATCAACCGGCGAGAGATATGTTGTAGTGAGGATGAAATTTATCAGCAACTCGGCTCAAAGTTGGTAGAAATGGTGGATGGTTGAAATTTTCATTTCCTCATAACTCCCTTACGATTGATGATACTAGGAAAATTTAAATAAACCCAATTATTGCTTTATCGCTTGTATTGAAAGTTTTCGATCGCTGCAATTGCTCGTAAATTCTGGGTTGAAAATTTATTTGGAATCCCTATCGTTAACTGCATTTCAACCTAAGCCTGTAACACTTTATTGGAAATCTTTCCTGAGTTGTACTCTTTTTTACCCTTTTTCATCCTCATAACTTCAACATTTATGATATTAGAGACGTTGAGGGTGAAATGATCTATTTCTTGCATCTCCGGACAAAAGGAATCTACCTTTGCCTTCAGATTTGCCGATAAGACATTTTTTTTTATTTTCCCCATATATCAAGCAGTATTTCCACTAAAATTTTCAACTGACGAGCAGATAAGATTCTAACAGATCTTTTCTACGGACAAGTTGAGTCAATAAAAATCAATATTCAGTTGTCTTAAGTGTATAGTTAATATGTTTATGAGAGGAGACATTTAATTATTTCCCTCGCATGTAATAAAATTTCCAATGTTGGTAATTTAACAGACAGATGACTGGAACAGTTTCAAATTCCGTCACATTTTTCATTGTCTTACCAAAGTGTCAATATGCATCACATATTTTTCTTTCATTTTGATATTACTTGATACTTTACTCAAGTATAACTTATTTTGAATGCTTTGATACTTTAATTGCATTATAGTAACGGAATCTGTTCTTTGTATATCGTTTCCAGATAGATGATTTAAGTGTGAATACTAAATAATAACGGACTGCATTATAGTCTTAGAAATCATATGGTTATTTAGTATATTAAATATTCTTTCGATATCGGTATGTATTCGATATATGATACTCCTGGTAAAATTAACTTCGTGGAGCAGCTTAGCAATGTGAGGTGTCAAATATCGCCTTGTGTCAAAAGCACGGTAATGTCGATTACGAATCTATAAGGAGAGTGCAATTGAAAGACTTAATCGCAAAGAACTATGTCCTATCTATTTTCAAACAGCAATCGTTCTTTAGTTTCTCACAAAACAATAGAATAGGAAGGGTAAGGATGTCTTGGAGATATCCCGGTTACAAACACTCATATTGTGGCAAAGAGAAAATAATCACACTATAATATTTATAAAACGAAACGGTTTGAAATAATAGACTGTATTTGTCTTGTATACGATTTTTTAAATTGGGAATTATATTGTTAATTTAATTTTTTATTTGTTTATTTATTTATTTTTGCATTTACTTGGATGCTGATTTCAGTGAGTCATTTATTCTGTGGATCAAAACTTCTTCACCAGCGCATTTGCAAGTGAAGTCTTAACGTCAAAGTGAGCTCTGACGTGTGTTTGGCGATACATTTTTAAAACTTCGTCGTTTCCTTGCCAAACTTATATTCAAACTAAGTGGCGAAGCTAAAATGCCACAAAGTTGTCAAATGATAACAGAATTTTTAAAATGTCAGTACATGCCAGCAACTAGACAGTTTTCTCGGTGGGTGATATCATCGTTAAAACCCACTGGCCAGAATTAATTCATTTCGATGGTTATCTGCTACCTGGTGTAAGCTAGAAAAGTGACTCTGACATTTTAGAAGATTACCGGAAATATTTTGAACTCTGTGACTGGAAGGCTCTCTTTTCATGTGGTAATCATTTATTATATTCAATTGATATATTTGAAAATTTAAATACTGTTCGCAACTATATCTGCATGTATTATGTTAAAATCTCCACACAGCAAAACACACGAAATTTTGATGTAACGGCTGAAACCACTAGCGACATATATCATCTTGTGTCAACAAATAACAATAATATAAACAATTTGAGAGCAGAAGTATGTAACCAAAGTAGACAAGTGGTTTTCAAAAATAAAATGCTTTAATTAAGTTGACATACATATTTTGTTGTAATATTGACGATACTGTATTTTACCTTAATTTTTAATTTAAACCTGCCTTTTGCCCTTTTCATCGTTTCTTTTTTTAATTATAGAATTTAATATGATTCAAAATATTTTCAAAATAAGGTGCGAATATTTCATAAATTAGAAATATATTTTAATTCAATAGAAAACACCTTAGATAAAAAGCAAAACAAGCTAAGGTCCAGGATATTGGAAATTCATTTTGTGTCATATTCTTTCAATCCTTATATAATTAAATCGACATTAAAGATAAAATTGAACGAGAAAGAAAGGAAAATTCAGCGAACTTAACTGTCTGGGGAAATAGTGATATTAGTTAAACTATAATCAAGAATAAAAGAGATAATAGATTAGTATAGTTAACTCCCAACCACGGAAACATCGCAGCTTCCTTTATACAAAACTTGAATGGATTCTCAATAATTCAAGCGGGGCTTTTTCTACATCGGAAAATTGCTATGAAAGTTAATCACAGTTTCGTTTATAAAGGGGAGAGCAGAATTTAAAGTATATTTAATCTATTCCATTCCCAATTAATAGAAGAGATTTGGTTTTAAAATTTCCATCAAGATAAGTTTGTTTCACTCGAGAAAAACAATATATTCTCCCTATATGATTTAGTTAATTGATTTATAACGAGAGAATCGAAGAATGTTTTTAAAAAAACTATGCTTCAAAGCGACTGTGCTTTCTTAACACGAATATTAAAATGAAATGATAAATAAAGCTAAAGGAAACGGTTAATGTGAGAAAAAATGAAAAAAAAAATAGATAGAAAGAGTTCGGAATAATGGAAGTTTTTGATTTGCACGTGATTATGAGAGAGTTGAGTGCTTTGCAGCCTCTACGGATGTAAAAGCTCCATTCTAACTGATTTGTACCTCATTTTACATTGTCTATTAAGGTATCCGACTACGTTCGGAGGCCTTTTTTTTAAATAATGATATTTGAAGCAATATTTCTGTATTTGTATATGACATTTATGTTAAAACTTAGTAAATATTAGAAAAAAGTTAAATGAATTAAATATATTTTTAAATATTTGAAAAAACTTTTTTTTGCACTAAATTTGAACTTTTTTCAAACACTCTCGTTCAAAAAGAAATGATCAGAATGATAAATAATTTAGTATGTATAATCCTTCAACTATTGGCTAGGTCCTGAAGCAAAAGTTTTGCAAGGTCTCTAAAAACATGTAAATTATAAGAGTTTTAATGCGAAATCATGAATTTTTAAGGAATTTTAGCCTTTTTTCAAACCTTAAAAGCTACATAACTTATTAATGGAGCATTATTTCACTTATATTTTGTTTCATTACCTAGACAATATAATAAATAATATGTATGCCAAATTTCAGACGGGTATTTTAAGTTGAATTTTGGTTATCGTGTTTGAAAAATGACAATTTTGCAAAAAATCACTTTTCGAGAAAAATGAGTTTAAAGTTTATGTTTTTAATTTACAATGAGAAGAAAAAAGAATTTTTCTTCAATACTCCCCAGTTTTGTAGGCTAGTCCTTATTTTTTGCCAGCTTAGCATATTTTTAAAAATTTTCATATTGGAAATTTTTTTTAGTCGTTTTCTTGAGCCTTATCTGTCATTATCGTTTTCTATCATTCAGCCGCCATCGATAGATTTGAATATTGTTTTTCAGTCAAATAACTTTATAATGCCTATTAGTTGATCCAGAGATATTTTTAGTGATAGATATTGATCATAAGTACAATATATGTACTTTTCCTACGTTTATTATCAAAACTTACATCACTAACGGAAAATCAAGATACTGCAATGATTCAAAATTACCTAAATTTGGAACAATGTCATAGAAAACAAAGAAATTCACACTGAAAATCTTTCAAAATAATATCTGGTATATGGAAAATAGTATAAAACAAAAATAAACAATAAAATTTAAATATCTTAAGTAAAAACAATGAAAAATGCTTCTTTATCGTATTATTTACTATTCTATTTTCAACTGTCAAGTTCTACTAAAATGGCTCTAATTTCACTTCTGATCATCATAGATGTAAAATAAAAACTGTTTTAAAAACTAAAAACAATAGGCTTTCAGATAAGACATAAAAAAATTTGTGATTTTCGGTCAAAAATGGGTTTTTAATGTAGGCGGATACCTTAAGCAGTTTAGAACCCAAACTTTTCCCAGCAACGAAGAACAACCGAGAGGACAGTTTGAATTCCGTTCAAATATTTTGGAAGGACTGAAAAATTCAATAACTTAATTCTGTTAAATAGGGGGTTACACCCCTGCTCTCTCCGCTCCCCAACCCCAAAGAATCAAGTTGTGATTCGTTTCGGATCACTACGTTATCACAGGTCGCTTCGCTCCCGCGCCATACAGTTATGGTTTTCTGCTAGTAATAGGAAATCATAAATACATTAATTACTGAAAATAAATTAAACTTACCTGAAATTGCATGAACTCCTAAAATTAATTTTTCATCAACTACTGAAGTTAAAATCTTCTGGTAGCACACATCCTTAATAATATAATAAATGCGAAAGTGTGTCTGTCTGTCTGTCTGTCTGTCTGTCTGTTTGTTAAGCTTTCACGACCAAACTACCAAACCGATTTGGATGAAAATTGGTAGAGTTGTAGCTTGCAACCCGAGAACGGACATAGGCTAGGTGAAATCACGTTAAATTAATTATTTTTGACTACAGATTAAAAATAGTTAACAAAGAAAGCCCATTGACTCCGCGATTCGCGATGAAGATTTTTATTTTTCATTCTACTGTCACGTGATCCTTCAGGAATGTGAAAACATGTGAAATAAATTATTTTTTTAAATCAACTATCACGTAATCCTTTTATCCGCTGTAACTTCGGAACAAATTGTCCGATAAAAATTATTTTTATACCATACTAAAGATAAATGTGACATTTTTCATTCAATTGTTATTAATTTTTTTAATTTTACGTGCAGACGATTTTGAAATAACGTAAATTTATAGCTACTCAGTTGCTAGGAAATGGTTAGACTTTGAAATAATTTACCTTTATTTCTGAAAATTTTGCTTATATTTATAAGTATCCATACAATAAGGCAGAATTTACATGTATCTGTCTGTCTGTCGGTCGATCGGTCGGTCACAAGAACACCTCCTAAACGGTGAACGGTAGTGACGTGAAATTTACACACGGCATTCTAGAGCATATTTTTAGGTCAAAGGTGTTATTTTCAACTTCAGAGTTAATTATTTCTTAAGATATTTAATTAAATAACGAACATTAGCCGCTTTTAAGCCTAATGCTTAGACGTTTTTTGCCAATAACTTCTGAAATCTTTATTATACAACAATTATATTTATACCATTTTAAAGACCAGAAAATGATCTTTTTAATGCTATTAATTCCATTGCGATGAAATGTTTTCTCCGATTGCTATAAAGGTTTAAAAATATTTTTCACGTAATTTCTAACAATACTTTTCATTCTTATAGAAATAAATTCAAGCCAAATTACTGTTTCGCGCGCGGGCTTTTGCCACTGTTAAAATTAATATAAGAAAATACTGCTTTCTTTGACCATAAATAACAAAGGAGACTTTACACTTACGGTTTCCTGTTGTGGTAGCATTTACAGCTTTTAATACGGTTACACAGTGATCCAATGACCTTAGTGAATTATTCTCTCGATGTTTTGTTTAATTTTCACAGTGAATATTACAGAATATTCTTCTGTAGACACGGTAATGGGCATTAACAAGGAGCATCATATTCTGTATAGCTCTTCAAGATCTTAGAATTTTCAGGGGCACCTTCCGACAAGCCTAGAATGATAGTCGGTGTACCAGTACTACTAATACGTAACCTCGATATACCGAGACTGCACAATGACACACAGTGGTAGGCGTGTATTTGGAAAACCATATTTTTCCCATGGGCAACTATATGTGGCCTGTTCACGTGTGTACAGCCCACACAACCTCTACATCCGTGGAAATAACGTGGTATACAAAAGTATATCATCATAGATAAACAATTTACATAACTATATCAGCATACATGTACAGTACACTCCTCTCAGCCGTCCAATTTAGTAATATCAACCGTCAGAACTTTTCCTTTCCCCTTTCAAAATGCAACAAAACATTTACATTCGTGAATTAAAAAAAAGAATAATTCAAATTCTTCGCGCACGAAGTCGCGGGTAACAGCTAGTAATATAATAAATGCGAAAGTGTGTCTGTCTGTCTGTCTGTTTGTTAAGCTTTCACGACCAAACCACAAAACCGATTTGGATGAAAATTGGCAGAGTTGTAGCTTGAAACCCGAGAACGGACATAGGCTAGGTGAAATCACGTTAAATTAATTATTTTTGACTACAGATTAAAAATAGTTAACAAAGAAAGCCCATTGACTCCGCGATTCGCGATGAAGATTTTTATTTTTCACTCAACTGTCACGTGATCCTTCAGGAATGCGAAAACATGTGAAATAAATTATTTTTTAAATCAACTATCACGTAATCCTTTTATCCGATGTAACTTCGGAACAAATTATCCGATACAAATAATTTTTATACCATCTTAAAGATAAAAATTTTACCTTTTTAATGATATTAATTTTATTTCTGTGACATTTTTCATTCAATTTTTATTAATTTTTTAAATTTTACGTGCAGACGATTTTGAAATAACGCAAATTTATACCTACTTCGCTGCTAGGAAATGGTTAGACTTTGAACTAATTTATCTTTGTTTCTGAAAGTTTTGCTTATGTTTATAAATATCTATAAAACAAGGCAGAAATTACATGTATCTGTCTGTCTGCCGGTCGATCGGTCGGTCACAAGAACTCCTCCTAAACGGTGATCGGTAGCGACATGAAATTTACACACAAAGTGCTATTTTCAAATTTCAGAGTTAATTAGTTCTTAAGATATTTAATTAAATAACGAACATTAGCCGCTTTTAAGCCTATTGCTTAGACGTTTTTTGCCAATAACTTCCGAAATCTTTATTAGACAACAATTATTTTTATGCCATTTTAAAGACCAGAAAATGATCCTTTTAATGCTATTAATTACATTGCGATGAAATGTTTTCTCTGATTGTTATTAAGGTTTAAAAATATTTTTGTAACGTAATTTCTAACAAGTCTTTTTATTCTTATAGAAATAAATTCAAGCGAAATTACTCTTTCGCGTGCGGGCTTCTGCCAGTGTTAAAGTTAATATAAGAAAATATTGCTTTCTTTGACCATTAACAACAAAGGAGACTTTATACTTCCGGTTTCCTGTTGTCCTTGCATTTGCAGCTTTTAATGCGGTTACACAGTGATCCAATGACGTTAGTGAATTATTCTCTTGATGTTTTGTTTAAATTTCACAATGAGGTATTACAAAACATCCATCTGTAGATACGGTAATGGGCATTAACAAGGAACATCATATACTGTAGAGCTCTTCAACATCTTAGAATTGTCAGGGCACCTTCCGACAAGCCGAGATTGAATGCCGCTGTGCCAGTACTACTAATACGCAACCTCGATATACCGAGACTGCGCAATGGCACACGGTCACAAATTACACACCAAGGTCCAAACGTTATGAAAGTTATTGTTATGACTGATATAGGGAAAAGAGAGAGTATTTTAATTCCACGCCTTCCGATAATGCCGAAGGATTTATCATCTCAGTTCAGAAGGCAACAAATCCCTTTCAAAATGTCATTTGCCAGGCTCAGGGCCAGATACTGAAAGTGGCAGATGTACATATGGAAAAACCATATTTTTCGCATGGGCAACTATACATGGCGTGTTCACGTGTGTCCAGCCCACACAACCTCTACATCCGTGTAAATAATGTGATATACAAAAGTATATTAGAATAGATAAACAATTTACATAACTATATCAGTATACATGTACAGTACACTCCTGTCAGCCGTCGAATTAAGTATTATCAACCGTCAGAACTTTTCCTTTCCCCTTTCAAAATGCAACAAAACATTTACATTCGTGAATTAAAAAAAAGATTAATTCAAATTCTTCGCGCACGAAGTCGCGGGTAACAGCTAGTATATATATATATGTAAATTATTGAAAGAAATCTGAATGCTAATGCATATAATTCAAAACTATTTACATGAAACAGAAACCAGTCATTTAAAACTTCTTTCCATACACAATTGACAATATCTTCAACAGTTTTATTTGCCCTAACTTCATTCCACCAAAAATGCCCCATTTTCAATGAAATGTTACTGAGAAAAGCTTCCCCAAATGCATTCACACTCATTCCAATTATTCTTCAACCAAGAAGGATATAACTTTTCTCTCTGGGCAGTATTTATATGTTAAACCTCAGAAAACTGAAGTTGTCAAGAGATGATATAACCCATTTTACAAACTTTTATCTAAAAAGGGACCATTTAAAGAAAAAAAGTGGCTTAAAACATGCTCATATTAACTTTTCAAAATTTAAACCATAATAATTATGTATTTTTTGCTTTGTAAAATCGATAAGAGCCTAAGTTTACTTATGTTATGTTGCTCAGAAAGCTTCCCCACATGTATACAGACTCACTCCAGTTACAATGTAGTCAAGAAAGGTACAGCATTTTACTCCAGGTTTTCTAAAACTTAGAAAATGTGAGTAATCTAAAGATGAAATAGCCCATTACTCCACCTTTTAACTAAAAAGGACATATTGAGGAGACATTCATTCATTTGCCTAATCGAAACTGCAAGACTTAAACTTATTTTGTTCAAACTATTTAACTGAATAAAAAAAATCGCTGTCTCAGATTGTCTGGTTTTGTAAACAGACCAAACTTGCCAGCTGTTGTCAAACGGCGATTAATAAACTCGACCCTTTTATGTCGCCACATAAGATAATTATATATATAGATAGGATTTCGCAATTTATTTTTTCGTCTTTCAGATTCAGAGACGGCTCTTCAGGTCAAGAACGAGCAATGCTGCACAAGTTTTCGATGGTACCGGGTTCTTCTGCTTGAAGATGATTGAACAATGTT
>BGPR01000567.1:112793-126566 GCA_013235015.1 Araneus ventricosus | reverse complement strand
GTTCTTCTGCTTGAAGATGATTGAACAATGTTCAAATCGGACATAACACAACCTGTCTTTTTCTCTCAGCGAAAGCTATGAAAATAAGAGTTTTTGAAGATCTATTATTTACTTATCTCAAATAATATTCATTGATACCTCCTTAAAAAATTTTCAATCTGATTAATATTTTAGAAAATTAGCTTCATATCTTTCTTCGAAGAGTAACCTCTAACAAAGGAAAACGAATATTCAACAAAGCAGATACGTTCGTGTCGAAGCAATATGAAGCGAAGTTGAAACCCATGAACAGCCCATCGAAGACCCAGAGAGAAAGTGAATAAAAACATACTATGGAAGCGAAGACGAACTGAGTGAGAAGGGAAAAAAGAAGAGTATATATACCTATTTCAGCTGACCACATGCCAAACCGAGGCTGAAGTAAATGCAGAGGTGGCATCTGTAAATTCAAAGCGAGATTGCTTTTCGTCTCCCGATTTATCGCTCAACTTGCGTAGTAGCGAGTTTTTATACTTTCGACGACAACTCGCTTTGCAGCCCCAATTTGTGTCTTATTCGTTGATTCCTTTTTTTTTCTTCTTTTCACTTTTTCATGGCTTTTTCTCCCATTTTTGTGGATCGTTGAATTCTCAGAGTGGAAAAGTAAGCAAATGAGGTTAAAAACTGAAATACAGGCTTTTAAAATTTCATGGGGTGCTGCAACTTTGCAGCCCTCATTTACGAATTGCCACTCATAAGATGGTTGAAACAGAGCTAAGAAAATGTCGACAGATGTTACAAAATAGAAAACATAAACTTAATTTTAAATAATTACAGTGAGTGCTGTAATGTACCAGCAGATATTACATAGTATATAGAATATTTACTTGCATCGTAAATTGTAGAAAGATGGCATCTCAACCTCCATTTGGGATTGGCAGGATTTTTTATAAATGTATTTGAAATTCCCATTGCACACAGACCGTTCAACGACTCTGATAGTAAAAAGCAGGAAGTTGATTTGGAGGATCAGGCTGACTTTCAACAAGGTTACTATGGAGTAGTTTCTACAGAATTAGCTTATACTTAGTAGGAAGAGGAAATATCAAGCATTATATTTAGCGGCCATTGTTTCTTCAAGAATTTAGGGGTAGGGTTTCCAGTTGTTGATATTTTTGAGAAATTCTTCCAATTTTAGGAATAATAAGATAGTAAAGAAATTACTCTTGTGGCTACGACGGTAGCAACAAGGTTAGATTTTATGTTTAGTTTCTTTATTTTGACATCAGTCTTGTTAAAGTATTATCCATATTCTAAAACAGCTGAAATAATATCTACCATAAGTACTTCTTAACAATTAAATAGATATTTCGGCTGCTATTTTCTTTTGTTTCTCGAGAAACACAGAAATAAGCAGAAACATTGTTGTTTTTGCTTAGTATAGATTAAAAGATAAGCAAATCGAGTATTAGTATCACTGTTTCATCTCCTTTTCAAGGTTTTAAAAAGCATATTTCTTTTTTATTTCTGCCTATAAAAAGTCAGAAATATCCGTGGGAAATCTTGTATATCAGGCAAAAATTATCAAATTCAGTTTGTTTGGCAAAAGACAATCGACTTATGCGAGGAAAAG
The DNA here is from genome assembly GCA_013235015.1 of Araneus ventricosus. Taxonomy (NCBI): domain Eukaryota; kingdom Metazoa; phylum Arthropoda; class Arachnida; order Araneae; family Araneidae; genus Araneus; species Araneus ventricosus. Next base: position 124,954 of record BGPR01000567.1, on the reverse strand, counting down.
TAGAGGACTCTGGAAAGAAACAAAGGAAAACGAAAAATTAGATTTTGAAATAATAAGATTCTCGACTTACAACTGGCATCAACCGTTTCCACAGATACGTGAAAAAAATTGAGAAATAAAATTTAATTTTAGATGCGTTTCTTTTTTCAATTCTTTTCAGACAATATTGCTTTTATTAGATCTTTTTTTGTGTGTAAAAGAAAATATGATTTAATAAATAAAAAGAAGATTAGTTGTTTTTAGTTGAAAACATTTCAAAGCATAGTTGTTCTTCCATGGACTAGAATGATTGCAGATCTTTACAAACATTTTTTGCTTGTATCTTAGGCATTTTTTTCTTTATTACTTGATCATTTTTTTCTTCGCAATGAAACTGACTTTTTTTCCTAGACTGTTCCTCATTTTTTGTATAATTGTTTACACTGATATATACAACCTGCCCACAAAAGCTGTCCTTGATTTCAAATGGTTATAAAATGAAAAATGTTTGGAATATTTTTAATTTTTGTGGCTACAGTCCCATCAACACCTAAAGATTCATGTGATATCTGTATTAGACACTCAATGTGTGCCCCAGCCATCACTCGACAGATATAGGACTCTGCGCAAAGACTTCTCTGATGCGATTAACAACTTGCGCTGAGACCCATGGTTGGCTTTAATGTCCCTTTCCCTGATCGCAGATGCAAACTTCCTCAACAAATTTCTTTTAGCACGTCAAAATTAATTTCTAGTTTGGTAGATTCGCATGAAATTCGCGTCTTAAAGCCCGTTACGAAGTCACTCTACTTTTTGTTGGTGAAATTCTAACAGGCACGAGCTGAGTTGCTATCGGGTGAGCACCATCTCGAAATTTCACTCAGAAGATTCTGCGGGGAACCATAAACAAATGAATTACTCCGACTAGCCTGGGCACGCGTATAACCTGAATGAACCGACCGCCTCGACAATTAATCGGGCACCGTGGCCCCTCACATAATAGCCCTTATTACGAGCGGCTCATGCGAAGGCCCATCAGACAGAGGTACGAACCATCATCGGCGGGGGGTAATTGAACCCCCACCATTACTATATCCCACAAGGAAGCGAGACTTTGCTTACTTAAACCCATATTTGAAATGCCTACTTACGTGGGAAAAAAGATTCTGCGGGAAGGAAATAAAGATTCTGAGCCAATATGCATGATCTCACAAATATATAAGGCAATGTCCCAATTGGTTTTTATTTTATATCCATTTGAAATAAAGGACAGTTTTTGTGGCCACAGTGGAAATAAAATTCATAAGGAGAGTTACAAATCGTAATTTTGATATTTATTTATTTAAAGAAAAGCACACTACAGATAAAACTCCATTTACAGAGTGCTGACAAACACACAAATAACAAAAGTCACAATGAGTAAATAAAAAATAAAAAAATGCCTTAGAAAGCAAAAAGTGGACCACAGAGAATACATAAAATCATAAAACTTATGCAAACGTAAATATAATTAAAAACGAAAACGCATAATCACAAAACTTTAAGACACACTATGATACCAAAAGCCGTATTTTTTTTTAATTTAAAGTTCATTTCCAAAAAGCAGGGGTCAAAAAGTCAAAACACGCAAACACCGAGTCTAATAAAAAAACACACCAGGGGTTTAAAAGTTTAAGAACGTAAATACACACTTGAGATTTAAAAAAAAATGCAACACTTAAGATAAAAATAAATCAAACACGGCGCCAAAAAACTGGTCGAATACATAAGAACACGGAAAATCGAATAGCATAAAAATCTAAAATGCTGTAGAAAGGCAAAATAAAACATAACATGTATTTAAAAGATGCAAACATTTCGACTTAAAAGCACCTAGAGACATATTAAATATGTCAAGTCAATGACATAGACTTGTAAAGGATTTTATTTAGTGAAATTAAAAGAAATAGTACATCTCGGCCTAAATACCGCCAAATTATCACCGAGTCCATGCAAACTCTTTATCTGGCGTTATTTTTTCCATGATATTCTGAAGCATTTAGAAAATGTCTTTATTAAATTCCATGTAACTGCTGATATATTAATCCACTTAAGAGCAACTAAAACCCTTTGTAATACTTTGTTATCATATCCTACTTCTCAAAGTATGCTTGACAATTCAAAGGAATATGTTAGTCACTTTTCCAAGTCCTGCCAGCATTCCTGATTACGAATAGAGAAGGCGCAAAGTCATCTATTAACAACCTGAAAAGAAAGGTTTTTTCGGTAAGAAACAGATAAGAAGCCCAAAAGTGCGGCGCATTAGCTGGAAAAACGCACTATCAACAACTAACTTCTTAGAATGGCTCTTCTATAATGCGGCGGAAATTATTGCATCTTTATCTACCTAATGCCTCATTCCATTTTTTATGTCTCACGTTCTTTGTCGAAGATATATCCAGTAAGGAGAAAAAGAGACAGTTTGTACCTCTGCACTAGAAAGATGTCCTTCTTCATGTTATTTTTTATTATTCTTAGGGAGATATTAAAGACAGAGCATGGAAAGTTGTTTAATCTAATTTTTAGGAGAAAAGAAACAGTGCCGTAAGAAATGTTTTTTCTTAATTTTTCCTGACGTTATGCCATTAAATATAATGGAATGAACAATTTGGACAAATAATTTATGCAATAAGCAAATCTTTCAAATCTTAAGTAAGTTGAAATTAGCTAATAGTATGATAATCAAAACTGAATGCATTTTTCGGTTTTTGAAACGCCGTGTTAAATGAATTGACACAAAAAATAATTACAGTTAAATAATTTCCTACTTTTCTTTCTATATTTTCTCTATTACATTCTCGAATACAATGCATTCATAATTCAAATTTCTACTTTTTTATCCATATTTTCTCTATTATATTCTCGAATACAATGCATTCATAATTCAAATTTCTACTTTTTTATCCATATTTTCTCTATTATATTCTCGAATACAATGCATTCATAATTCAAATTTAATTTTTTATACATATTTTCTCTATTACATTCTCGAATACAATGCATTCGTAAGAAAAATATTGCAATCGTTAAAAAAAAATTAAATTCGAGAATTTGTTGGCCTTCGAATGTTTCGAAAAATAATTTTTGACATTATGTCTGATGGTCTACATGTGTAATCGATACACGAAATCATGACGAGCTAGTTGGAAGAAATTTAGCCTTCGCTTCTTACCCTGAAATTTTAGGTTTGCATAAAATTGTGCACCAAATGCCTTACGGTACACTTCCTGAACTTATCATTTTTTATTGTTTTGTGAAACAATACATTTCATATTTACAAATAAAAAATAGCATGTAAATAGCCACTCACATCCAAGGCAAATGTCACATATATTATAGCAAATGTCCTTTCTGCCACTCCATCTAGTGGAAATATTAAGCGAATTTATTTGGTCGTAAATTCTCACGAAAAGGTTTTTAAAAATGTAGATATTAGAGGAAACGGAAAACAATAATCAAACTAACACAGTTAAATAAGTAATTCATTGAATTTTAAAAAGCGTAAGAATAACTGTTCGGAAGACAGTTTTCGAAGTTACTTATGAAAAACATCAAAATTATGATTTCAAAATGAATAATAAAAAGGCATTAGGATATGTCAGAAAAATTTAGGAATTTTATTGGCGCTAATTGAGAATGTTTGGCTGGTTTTGGTTTCGATCAAAAGTTATCTGTGGCATCCTTTTCCGGAAATATGCTAGAAATTCAAGAAGAAGAAAACTCTGGATGTTTCAGAATCAGCTAAGAGCGACCTGACAGCTTCGTGCGTCCAAGATTGCACCAAAAGTCCGACGTGAATGAAGGCATGTCAAATTTGGCTACCATGCGTCAAACACCTTCGCATTAGTACGAGGGTCAGTCAAAAAGTTAGTTTCACTGCTTCAGAAGAGAAAACAGGATCTAAATTTTACGATAATGATATATGTGCACTGAAGTTCCATACAAAAGGGTTTTTCGACGTAATCACCTCGTTTATTTTAAAATTTTTCGAGGCGTGGTACAAATTTTTCTACGTCTTCTGCGAAGAATTCCCGTCCAGCGGCCATAATTTGTGCTTTGTGTTCTTCCGTCCATAGACGAGAAACTCATCGAGCAGAAAATTGACGGAATTCAAGATGTTGCGCAATAATCTTGTACACAATCCAGTTTGAAGCAACCAGTTTATTTGCGATTTCATTTCCGTTTTGAAAGTGTGCGTTCATTCACGCGAGCAAATATCTGAGCATTTGTCGAAGTTGATGGTCATCCCTCGCGGCAAGTGTCATCAACATCGGAACGTACGAACATGTTGTACCACTTTGCCATAGTCTTCTGCGATTGACATTTCCATCATACATTTCGTGCAACTATCCATAAATTTCAGTGCAGTTACACCTTTTTGCCTACGAAAAACAAACCTCTGCACACATTTCAAATGTAGACACCACCTGCAGCTATCGAAACATTTTCACGACTGATAGACAAGCAAGCTAAAACTGCTATGTAATGCGCTGAAGACAAATGCCTACAGTGTTACCACAAAGTATCAACCAAATACCTTTTCCCAAGATTTTTTTCAAGGCAAGTAACTTTTAGGCTGATCTACGTATAATATTCAAGTTCCGTTAGATTAGGGTAAAACGCCTCTCGTCTCAAGTATTGCCGTTGCGATGTACCCACTGCTCGTACAAATTCACATCCGTCACCTAAACTGAGGGGTTGTCAAGTTGTATATTCACGACCACTACACGCCAGCCACGCAAATTCGACTTCTCCACGCCGAGAACTGTTGTATATCCAATCCTTCCCAATCTCGATCACTACATTTGGGGGTCTATTCTGGTAACCCCGGTTGGGATGGGAGACGTCACTTTTCCCGTTGTTAACGGGCGGAAAAAGTGACATCTCCCAACCCAACCGGGGGTACAAGAATAGACCCGTTGGACTGCCGGACGTAGGAACTTAGCGTGGAGGGAAAGGTTTGGGATGCTCTGAGGATATGAGAGTAGGGATAGGTAGTGGATGGATTTTTCTTCATTGGAAACGTCATGAATGATGGATTAAAGTCGTTAATAACGGATGGAGGGAGCCGATTTCACAAACAGTCTGTGACTGTGGAAAAAACGCCAGTCACGCCGACACCATTCATGGAGATTGCAAAGTACATTGATATTGGTGGGAAAATGCAATTCAAAGTTACAGTGGCGACAAATACGCAATTCATATGCAATAATTAATAAAATATAAACATAATCAATGAATGGTTATATAGCCATCCAAAAGAAACTTCAAAAAATATAATTTAGTTAACATTCCCAATCACCTGGGGAGACAATGAGAAAGAAACATTTTACAATTATAACCAGGAAGAAAACGGTCGAAAGACAACTATGCAACAACAGGCTACGTAAAACGTAACCACTGTCCAAAACTGTGAATTCGTCCGTTGCAACTCTTGCGTCATTTCAAAATGGGGCAATAACATTCGACTCGCACAGGTCCATAGGCCTGTCCCGTACTAGTGTCCTTTCTCAGTTAGAAAAGCAAAAAATCCTTACTTGTTTTAAATTTCATTTATGGCGTTATAAAAGAGCATGAAAAGCATGAAAATACAAATATGTTTGAATTGATTTACACTCTTTCATAAAGAAATCATCTGGCGGAAGGAAATTCGTAAATGTACCAAGAACTTGAACACCTAAAATACATCAATTTATTGTTGAGTCAGTGAAACGAGTGAATGCTCCAGCAATGAAACTAGAAAATAATTATTTTTAATAGAGATAATAGTAGAGTTTCATATTTTGGAATTTATCCGATATTTAATGATCACATTTTAGCTTGGGAAACTTACACGTGCTATGGATTTCATATCGATGAAAATAAGTTCTTTGTCCTTCTGGAGCACCACACCGTCAAAGAAATCCAGCAACAAAAATATCAACTAATGCAATATTTGGTCGTAGTTTAGGTTCAAATGACGCTATATCATTTTCAATTAAAAATTCAAAGACGCGAATAGAAAAACACAGCTTTTTAGGTGTACAGGGTAACAAAAAAGTATAGGGATCATTTTTGAAGGTTTTTATTTCCAGAAATTATTACAGTCCACAAATTAAACGATGCTTCTCAATATGTCAACCTTTGGCAGAACAGATTTGTCCGCAACGCTTCGGCCATGATTTCAAAGCCCGCAAAATCATTTTCTGGGGGATTTTCTTCACCTCTTCTCTAATAGCCTTTTGAAGGCCCCCCTCAGCGTCGAAACTCTTCGCTTATTCAGTTTGTTTTTCAGATGTCCCCATAGGAAATAGTCACATGGTGCAGCGTCAGGACTGTTTGGCATCCATTGTTGTGGCCTCAGGAATTGCACTCGCTGATCCGTTAGTAATTTCTGGGTGACCCTAGATGCATGCGATGGGGCGAAATCCTGATGGAAAACAGCATCGCCATTTGGGTACAATCTGCAGTAATCATCCTTAAGAAAGGGCTTTAATATCTTCTGTATGTAATACTCAGAATCTATTTTGGCCCCAGGTTGCACAGACCGTGGTTTGGTAACACCACTGGCGGAAATGCCCATCCAAACCATTACGCCTTTGGGATGAGGCACCGTGGTTAACGGAATCAAGTCTCGCCTGTTCTGGTCACGGCTAATATATTGAACTTTAGATTTAGCATTGGTATAAGATAGATAGATCCAAGCTTCATAAGTTGTAATGAACTTTCGCCATCTGTCCTTATGGAGAAGCTTGTAGAGGGACCATGAACGTTGCCTCCTAATCTGTACCGATCTCTGATTCAAGTGATGGCATTTAGGTTTTTTGTGGCATCTTTCCTTTAACGTATGTTTTAGTTGATAGCTTACAACTTGCTGGCTCACGTTAAGAGCTTTAGCCATGCTTGCCTGTGAAGGGGGATCCGGTTTCCATGTCATCTTCTCAAGCCTCTGCAAATCTGATTTCTTCAATTTGCTTTGCCGTCCATTTTTTTTTATTGGTTTTAAATCATTTTTCACCGATCCGAGTTTTGAGTTTTTGATGCGACTGAAATCGCAATACCTTTCTTTTCATAATGGTTTTATATAATCCTGGGGCTCCATCGAAGTTATAAAAGTGCTTGCACTTGACCAATCAGCATTTGGTCAAATTTCTTTAAAGGCATTATTGTGATTTTATCGAACAGTATTGCAATCGAAAGTCCAATAGCGGAGCTTTTGATCTGTATGCTATATATGTAAAACGGTTTCATAATTTTAATGGTAGATAACCACAAAAGTGATCCCTATACTTTTTTGTTACCCTGTAGAAGCGAATTTAAGTTACAATATACTTCTGTAACTATTCGACATACGTCGGGTCAAGTTAACTATACAGCATATGAGGAGGTGAGTTTACTGGTCCAGCCGCTGAGGAATTACGTGCGTACAGTGCTTGACAATAAGTACTTTGTGTTGCTTACTCGCTACTCAGCTTCTCAACACTATCATAAATCTATATTTCCTACGAGTTTCAGAAGTACCCCATCGTGGTAAACACAGTGCTGGTGACACAGTAAAAACAAGAATACCTCGTAACAAAAAAACATATTTAATATAAGATCAACATAAATGAAAATCCTAAATTAAATGATAACATCATTCGACACGCTAGCGGTGAGATGATGCAAAAATGAGAACAGAAGTAATCATCGCCTTTAAATACCTCAACCGGCTGCTCGCTATTGGTTGATAGATGACATCACAAAGAGGGCGGATCGGATCTGCATGTAATTACAACTTGAGATCCAGCCAGATGCCGCGATGATGCCACACGTTTTAAAGTTGGAACTGCAATTTTTGTGCATGATTTACAGTAAAAGAAGAAACATTTAGTTACAAGAATTATTTTATTTATTTCTGTTATCCGCAGAAAATATAAGAGAAATTAAAAGAAAAGTTTACTTTTTGTAACATCTAATATATGTTGCCGGCAAAGTTTGAAATCCGGCATTCTATAGAATGCCTAGGCATTGTATATAATTCCTAAAACTAGCCGGAAATGTATGAAACGATTCATATTTCACACATTTCCTAGGCATTCTATAGAATGCCAAATGACAAACCGGCAAAGTATGAAATAAATCGCCGATTTGATTATATAAGAAATAAAGTTAAGTGAAATTGAAAATTTAATTATTTGCTTCCTTGATGTAATAAGTAGATTCACAATTTATTTTGTTTTCTTGAATAAGAAAGGCATAAACTTTGATATGGAAACTTTCATTTTGCTTTACGAATTTTGAATAAAAGAATTTTTAATGGTACTCTTTTATCATTTTTTCTAAATAACATTTGTATTTTTGAGGAATGCACGCCTTTTAAATAATAGCCTTATTATGAACTTTTTTCATACTTTGCCTAAATAGCATTTGTCATTCTATAGAATGCCTAGGTATTCTATAGAATGCCGGCATTTCACACATTGCCGGTAACATATACATTACAATTAGAAATAATCCTTTCAATATTGACATTTTTAGTGAGCAAAATTAACTTCTCAGCTTCCTCTTAAAATGTGTAATTTTTATAATATTTTAATTCGATTCCGAAAAGCACTGTCGGGAATAAAGCAAAATTTATCTCCATTTCTCCTTACACACACCAGTTTAAAAATGGTCGCCACTTCATTACCTTCCATTTGCATAATAAGTGGTGAGCCGCAATTCCCAATATTTAATGGTTACAAGTGGAGCTCGTTTCCGAACACATGTGTTCAGCGGTGCTTAATTAAAGAATAAGTGCATCTCTTGTGTGGAGGGGTCGCACGTGCTAGAGTGAGATATTAGCTGACATGTTTCAAGGGCCTTCACCGCTAACTATGCAAAATGCCCTCTGTTGCGACCCCCACTTCCAACAACAGCTTCAAATCAACTCTCTCGACTGGAACGTTAATTTATTTAATTTTTGTTTCTAAAACAAACAAATTGAAAGATATTTTTGAATCTTTACTAAAATTTACGAAAACCAAGAGTTGCTGAAGGGTCATTTTTATTGCTTGATTATGAATGTATCCGTGCATCTAACAAGTCACTTGAAGCAGTATTTCGATGTTTCGAGTGACTTGTGGGTAACAACATTTCTGTAAAATATTCTAGCATTGGTTTTTGCTTTTTAATACTAGGTATTCGTGGCCATCAATTATGAGAAATTTGTATATGGAATAAAAAATATTGAAATTCAATAAATAATTTGAATTTGGTAGTATTTTGAACATAAGTGCTCCAATCGATAGGAGGAAAGCGAAACAAAAACAAACTATGTGTTTCTTCTCAGTTTACTCGTATTATATTTAGGGAAACCAACTGAAAAACTTCTTTTCTGTTCTAGGTTATATAAATATATATAATTAAATTTTCTTTATATTGAACAAATCATTTAACTAAATTCATATTGATAGATCCTTTAGCTCTTCAGAAGATGTTTCAGAATTGTTTGTAGAAATGCTTAGGGGAAGTAGTTGCCATCAAAAGGATCATACAGGCTTGCCAACCACTGACCTGAAATTTTTTCGGCAAAGTGCGTAAGAAAGCAGATATGAGGAAAGATATCAGTTCGTGGGAAACATTTGTTGTACATGCTTCAACACATGTCTTACTTCATGGATACATCCGATGGAAATCTTGTGTTCCTGAAATTGAAGTAACATTGATCCCCGGTCGAACACATTAGAGATACTTAATGTTAATGATATTTTTCGCAATATATTTCTGAGGCAACAGATGATTCACACACCAAAGCATTTAATTTCGCCCCGAAGAACCCTAGGTTGGATTAATCAGGTGAATAAGAAGGCCGTGAAAATTGCCCATCACACCAATCCATCATCTACCAAAAGAGCTGTTCAAACTGTTCACGAACAAATCGTCCAAAATGAGCTGGAGTCTCATGAATTGAACCGATGTTTCACTTCACAATAACTAAGATCAAACTAAATTTGCAAATAGAATTGCTATGAAAAATCAAACACTTGGTAAGAAGAAAATGAATGAATAGTGAGAATCGCATGATGGCCAAGCAATCACTAAATCAATTGGAATAAATGCTCATACATATATAGCAAATGGTCAATGTCTTTATTTGCAAGAGTACACAAATGAGCAATTTGCTGCCCAAGTGCACCTTCACAACAAAGAAATGTATCCTCTCGCAAGCAACATGCCTCCTATAATCTTCGTTGAAGTGTCCGATCATTGATTGTTAAGTAGTTATGGTTTCCTTTAACTTTATCTACAGCAAATAAATAGTTGTAGTAACAATTTTGAGACACCCTGTAGAATTCTTAGAAACAAAGTATTGATAAAAATACTCTTATTCGTTTTATTTATTTTAGAGTCTTATTTTAGTCCTCCCTTCTTTTTACCTAGCAGATATTGCATTTTTTCTAACTTATATTAAATTTTAGAATCAATAAGCCCTTTCTTCTCCTTGAAAATGTGGAAGGATTCTAAATTTCCTGGTCTTTACATGCGTTGCAAAAACAAACCATCCTCGAGGTATATTTATTGCCTCGAGCTTCCCCAGCAATTTCCTCGAGTGTCGTAAACTGTCTCCAACAGACAACATTTTAACTCGTTGTACGACATCTTTGGGCATCTGGACAAAATCTGTGGTTATCGTTTGAGGTACACATTTTTTTATTTTTTACTTATTCGAACTCTGAAAAGAGAAGTAGAAGTTCAAGCTCAGATCAGGAAACGTTTTTGTATCTTTCAATTCCCTGGTGCTCTAGATAGCTTTAAGAATAGATTGGAACCGAAGGGGGGAAAATTAAACCAGAGTACAAATTTTGATTTAAAAAATTTGTTTTATATCAGTTTATTTGGATTAACCTTTTACTCTGAATCTGCACGAGAGTTAATTTTGGAAGGCACCTAATCCAATTTTCTCTTCGTAGAAGAGGGAAGGCTCTTGGTACTGAATAATGTAACGTGTACCAACCAGATCATGTACAGTAAGAGATTTTTCTGGCGATTCAGATAGCGATTCCTTAATAGTTCCACCACGATACCGCTAACCGAAACAATATCAATTTGAAATTCGTTAGATACGTCTTTTTCTTTCTAATGATTTCCATAAAAAGAGCTTAAATGAGTGCATGTATTTTTCATTGTTTCTCAGAGAAACCCAGAAATAGCAGAGACAGTCAGATATGTCGAAAATAGCCTTAATTGTTACAGGCTGAATATACGATAATTTTTTATGTATATTAAAAGACTAGAAAATAACCCGTCACTGTATGACGGGTGCAAATTGCCTCTACATTCGAGAGATTTCCAGTCAAATCTGACGTGTTTAAATAGATATATATGCGAGAGAAATGTTTAACATTGATTGAAAACAAATAAAATAAACATAAATTATGACAGGAAATATTTTTTGTTTAAATATTATTTACATATTTCTTTATTCAAAAAACCTCTTGGTAGACAGCATTCAGTGTGAAGTATTTTTCGTTGTTTAATAATTTTCCTTTTACTTCAGATGTCTTTGTGTAAATTTTAACGTTGCCAAAAAATATTATCAAATAAGATCATCACGATTGCACTAAATAATTAGATGCATCGTGGCATCCAAACTATATCACGCGCATGATATACCACTGACGTGATTTACTACTTTCTATTATAAAGCGGAAAATAATTTGAAATATATGATTAATATAATTTAAAATTTCTCGGGAACTATTGATCATGGCGAGATGAATTTTATATCAATGGATAGCAAATTTTATTTCACTATATTAGAGCTATTAAATTTGAAATTAGAACGACAATTACTCTTTTAAATTTAAAAAACAGAAATTTCGTTTCTCTAACAATGAAATAATGCTGTTTAACGTCTCGCGGTGCTATGGCGCGAGTTTTATTTTTGGTGACATCAGAGCGTTACCGAGAGATCTGGGATATTATATCAGTAGTTAGCGTCTTCTTCGAAATATATTGCTAGGAGTATTTGAATTTAGTTACATTCCAGCTCGGATATGGCATGCTGTCTAAAATAGCTTTAATACTCGCACAAAAAGAATGTGCCTACAACAATCTCTCACATGAAGATTTCCTCCAACTCAGGAAAGATGGTATCGGGTCAAATATTCTAAACATTAGCTGTAATACTCGTACAAAAA
>BGPR01000567.1:87735-112783 GCA_013235015.1 Araneus ventricosus | reverse complement strand
AATGTGCCTACAACAATCTCTCTCATGAAGATTTCCTCCAACTCAGGAAAGATGGTATCGGGGCAAATATGCTAAACATTAGGAGGGGAAAAAACGTCGATTCCACCGTTGTGCTTGTGTATATGTTTTATTATGCATTTGACTAATGAATTTAAGTTGTTAACATTAACTTCGACATTGTCTATGCTAGATCACGCGTTTATGTTGGACCACTTCTAGGTCACGCTTCCTGTACCAGTCGGAAAAAACTACCAATTTAATTTTGGAAAGCTTAAAATGTAAGTAATCGCATAAAACACTCTCATAATACAACAAAATCCCTTTAAAATTTTGCTGCACAGTGTTTCCTCAAACGTATGACAGCAAATGTTTTTAACCGCGAACGTTCCACAGAAACTCATTCCTTAGAACTTCCTGCCTTCGTTATCTGGGGATTTATAAGTCATTCTATCACTCCTAATTGTTTTCGATGTCTCCTCTGAGAGTTTAATGGAAACGGTGATCTTGGTTGGCTTTATTTTGCTAATGCCAAGTGTCGTCATTAATTTAGCGCAACTCAAACAGTGGATAGGACAAATGATTTTTTCTGAGGCAGTCACAGATATTGCTTAAGATTTTAATCTGTTCTATTCTCTTGTATTACCGTTGGTTTTCAGAGAAACGCGATCAGTAATACATCGAATAAAGACAGAGTAACCCAATTAGTTTACTTAATTTATATTTAGATGCGTTCATGACAATGACAAGATAATTGACGATAATAATAGTTAAAATAGACAGCTTTATTCGTGATAAAAATATAAGCATATATAAATACAACCGATTTAATCTTAATCCTCGATTAAACATACTTACGAAATAGAATTAGCCGGGGTCAGCAGAAGGGCGGTGATAATAGTAGTTCGTCATTTCTAATAATACTACTACACATTACTGTAACCAACATTATCACAATTCTAACCGTATTTATATTGGTAAAATATGTGACGTGTATAGAAGATATTTAGCAGAAACCCAAACTGGTTTGCTTTACTGATTGATTAATGTTAAATCTCGTCTAACAATAACCATGATTCGAAAAGGTTGATCAAAAAGAACATTTTGGCGATCAGTATTTGTACCAAAGCGAACATAAACAGAATTTCAAATTATAGATTTCAATTATATTTTAAAATTCATTTAAGTCGGAGAGTGGAATATGGAATCATTATAAATTTCGAAAGAGAGGAAAGTATATTTACTGACATAAATGACAGCAAGTGAAACTATTAGGGTGAAATTATGGAAGTTATTAATGAAGGATAGACTTCTATAATGTGAAGAAATATTGTTTTCAAATGTAAGTTTACGGAAAACCCTTTGTCCATGGTTTACAAAATGTAACAGATATTGCCGGATGTTGCTCAGTATTGCGTCAAGAAGGTTGTTTTCATCATGTCTTCATATTTCATTAGTATCTTTAAGATATAAACTTTTCCCGCATTTCTTACGTTTAATTTTTCTTTTCAGTAACTGAACATTAAGCAATGAAAATATTTATTATTATTAATTATTTTATATGTTCCACACATAAATAATTATCATAGCAGATATTTAAAATAAAGAAATCTTGTTTTTTTATGCATTAAATTATTTTAAGATATAGAAATTATATGGTATGCATTGCAAAACAACAATTTCCTATAAATGAAGATTTATGTTTTTTTAGCTAAAACAAATTAGGAATCGATTTGAGTTTTTGAATTAAAAACCAAGAGAAAATTAATCAATATTTTTTTTGGATTATCTGTATAACTATGAGGCATTTATCCAAACTAGCGTTTATAGTGTTGCCACGTGAGTTGACGAGGAGTTAAATTCTATCACACTAGCCTTAGAAAACAATTATAGTCATTAGGTGGTGAAAAGGTACATAATCTGATAAAAAAAAGAAAAACATCATGAACATTTTTCGAAAACATTTTTAATTTCCTTTCTTTGTGATTTCACAAATTTGTTCTCGGCTTTTTATGAGAAGAAATTTGTTGCGCGTGGAACAGAAAATCTGAGAAATTCTTTTGCCAGCGTTTCGAAGCTCTGAGACGTAAGCAGCGCGTAATAAACGTCTGTCGTGGTGCCTCCTTTCAACCTAAAAAGAAAGGAAGACACAAAAGTGAGTTTTTTGTGCTGAATAGAAATATCTTGTTTAAGTATGAAACCGCCGAAATGCTGTTTCAGCAACGACTTAAGAACTTTACATTTCTCCTTATATCACTAGTGATTTTTTAACTATAGATATTTTCGAAAAACTTAATATTTAAAAAAAACTCTTGGGGATTAATGCTGGATTTTTTCTCAAAGTTTGACTTTCTGGTGAATATTCGAAATAAATTAGTTTTAACTAAGGTTAGTCATCTGATTTAGCTTCAAAATACTATTTTGAGTCTCTAGAAATCGAGAAATTTCTTTTATAAATCTAAAATCTTTGTGAAATTGCATTTCATTGATATTAAAAATATAGGTATATAAAACCTTTTGTACGGATAATATTATTCCCTAATCCCCCGGTTTACCGTAGTGTCAGATGCCATCATCTGCATCTTATTATTTAATTTAATTCAATAAAAATTAATCCAGCGCATATTTCAAAATTTTGAAAGTAGCTGCTTCACGTTTTTAGTAATTTGAAGCGCTGTTCGTAAATTTTTACAATATTAATTTCCAACTTGCGTGTCTGAGATAATGATTACAATAAGTAAAATAGTCTTCAAGAGAGAAAATATTCTGGAAGTTTGAGATGTCTTAATAACAAAACGGATAGACATATGCAGGGTGTTTCAAAATTCGTGACAGTTATAGGTGAAAGAACAAAACTAGTCAAGCACAAATTACCATGCAACACATTTTAGTAAAACACTGTTTATATCGTCGTTGTTCAGGCAAAAGTCACTAAATCCACAAAAACCGTTTGACGGACTACTGCAGTAAACTAGAATTTGCAATTGATTATTTCGTGAGAGAAACCTGTTTTCTAAACATTAGTAAGCCAATAGTAGGAGCTAGATATCTGTAAAATAATTTTTATTATTAATCATAACGACTCAAAATTAATTAAGTTTAACCGACCACATCTCGAAACTATAGCTTTGGATTTAGTGACTTCTGCATGATGATGATATGTTTTTCATTTTAACACAGTCCTGCTTCATTCTTATCCATTGATACAAGATGCATTCGAAAAGTTCGGTGAATGGTCTCATAAAATAAAGGAAACAATGTATACAAAAAATACCTTTACTGGCATTCGAAGTAATCACCATTAGCTACAATACACTTTTGACATCGGTTGTACAGCTGCTGGAAACTGTCAGCAAACACTTCTTTCGGTATCGCTCGAAGCACCGTTGTCACACGTTGCTGGATCTGCGTAATGTCGGAAAAGCGTAGACCTTTTTCTTACGCTTTTACAAATGTTCGTGAATAATGTTGCTCACACTGTCTAGGCTTATCTTCAATTCTTCTGCTATCTTTCTCAAAGACAGCCGTCGATCATCCGCAAGCATCCGTCGCACTCGTTCGATGTTGTCTGGAGTTGTGCTTGTTGGTGGTAGACCCGAACGCGGCTCATCTTTGACATCTTCCTCTCCGTCTCTAAAGCGTTTAAACCACTCAAAAACGCACTTTTTACTCACTGCGTCCACACCGTACACTTTCACTAACATTTCGTATGTCTTCGTCGCCGTTTTGCCAGCTTTGTAACAAAACTTGATGTTCACGCGTTGCTCCATTTCGCAGTGACGGGCCTTCTCACAATCGCTCTTAAAATTGGTCGTCACTTCCGCTTAACTGTCGTGATTTGGACGCTATTGGGCACTAGTTGCCATGTCTGTCACTGCGTCAGCGTGAGCGCAGCATCCGAACGAGCGCGGTTATTCAACTATGGGACCATTCACCGAACTTTTCAAACGCACCTTGTATGATAAAGTACTTCGTTTATATGAGCAAAGTTTCGTTTGTGCGTAGGGTTACCATAATTCTTTTAGTTGAAATCCGGACACGGAGGGGGGTGAATGATCTTTGGGGGACATAATATAAAATTCTAACAGCTGCTCACCACCGACCACATTTCGTGACACTAGAACAGAATTTAGAGAAGTGAGAAAAATTCAGAAGACGGAGTGCAAAGAAGATACAATCTTTATTAATGTTTGTGAATCGCATTTATATTAATGAAAAACAGAATGAAACAAAATTGTCAAAACTCTTAATTTTCGGTTTGAAGTGGTTCCTGGATATGGAAGTCCTTCCACTTTCTCATTTCCTTTTTCGTTTTATCGGTAGATACTTTTCCGATAAGATAATTTCATTCAGGAAAAGTCTTATCTATTTTCGAAGAATTCTGGACAGGATAAAAGGGGATAATCTCTCCATTTTCGAATTCTGTTGTGTGTTGGCGAAGCGAAGTAAAGTCATCATGAGTGTAGCGTGTAGATGAAGTGAAGTGACTATTATTCTATGAAGAACCGAGTTCCCTGAGTTCGAGGAAGAATCGAGTTCCCTGAGTTCGAGGAAGAACCGAGTTCCCTGAGTTCGAGAAAGAACCGAGTTCCCTGAGTTCGATGAAGAACTCTGTTTCGATACTGAGAATGTAATAATTTCGTGTTGTGTTTTGTCTTTCGCGTGTGTGTCGTACATAAAGATGTTTATGTTTTATTTCCTCGTCAAAACGCTTATAGAAAACGTTTTTACACGTTTATACAAAAATACAACAGGTTTTCCTTATTACAACCAAACTTCTCTATCGCTGCATTCACTGGCATAAATCCGGAAATTTTGTAGATCCGGACACTAGCACGGACGTGACCTTGAAATCCGGACGTACGGTAACCCTAGTTATACATCGTTTACTCAGTTCTAAAATATGAAAATTCCCTCCTTTCTGGTATGCGAACTGTGATAAACATATCGCGACTTCGAGATTCTTCACAATTGATAAATTAATAGAAGACACATTGTCAGGTACTAATTTGAGTTTAGTTCAGTTATATTTTTACTTCCCGTTTTGAAGCAACACGAGAAATATTTTGGGACGGACCATCGATTTTGGTACTAATTTGAAAAATTATTAATTAAGAACAACTTTATCTAACATTTGGCATGCAGATTGTCTGTGAGTATTAACTACATCATTATGTATCGAATTAATATAATTGAATGGTTTTTTTACTTCGAAGTAGTTCGAAGTTTTTCAATGGAGATCATTGCGTCTTTAAAGGAGGATTTAATAACTTCTTAAGTGACTACCTGCAATCACATAAATCGTATAAAATTTGTATAATTAATACTCTAGATGCGCGATAAAGATATTATTTTTGTCACAATTATAATAAAGGTTTAATTTTCAAATTTAATTATTTATTTCCGTACAATGTAGTATTATAGCACTATACCTTAAAATCAGGTTATTCGCAAGATCTCCATGACTCAAAAAAGAATTCCGAGTTTAGTCCCATGTAGATCTCAATAAAAAAAAGGGTTTTCTGATTTTTCCTTGTTGAATTTTCACAAGAGAAACGTTTAGCAGCGAAATTTCAATCATACAATAATTTAATAATTAATTATGATTTTTCGAAATTTTTCTGCAATGTTACTTCAAAAGCGGGAATTATTTTCAATTGTTATTTTTTTGGTATATTTCAATAATAAATTCATTGGGTACAATTTTAAATATATTTATTTAATGCCCGGCTAGAAATATACATGCATTTTTTATAAATACCTGATTATAATTCACAATTTTAGTCCATTGTTTCCGGACAAATCAGGATAGCGCTTTAGAAATCCTTTTATCCAATTATTGCTGGGTGTGTTAGTAATATATCTATCAATTATCACACTTTCTTAGTAAGATAAATTTTTACTATCATCTTAAGATCTACTACTGTTGACACGAAACCAAAGTATCTAAACCGAACTGTACTAATTGCATTGTTCATTTCCTTCTCATTGAAAAAAAAACCAGGGGACTTCCATGTTTCCTTTATATGAATTAGCTTTCTTTTTGTAACAAACTGTTCGCTTTGTACCAAAAATATATTCTACCTCTTTAAGTGTGTCCTAATCTTGCAGTGGCGTACCAACATAAAATGGCGCCCAGGGCAAATACAGAAACTGCGCCCCCCATTTCTTTATCTTTAGAAATGTGATCCTCATTTTCTTTTCGTAAACTTTATGCCGGGGAGTGCAAAGATTAAAAGTGCAAATAAACTTTATAAAATGGCATACAACTGCATCTAGGTTTTGCAAAATAAAATTTTAAATAAACACTATGAATATATTCAGTACTGAAAACAGTACGCAAAAAATGGAGGTATATTTTCCGTTCTTCACTCTTTGCTGATTAAAAATAGGAATGACACTTTCGCTAACCATTTATCACCAATTTCAGTAGAACTGATATCCTGTCATTATGAATCAGGGATACCGAGAAAAACGATCAGAAACCCTACGGGAGATAATCATTCCTAACCATCTTCCCGTATCTCCAACCCCTCCGAGACTTGGGAAGCTACCTTCCTTAAACGAGCTTTTAATTTCATTGAAGGGGGTTTGGGTCAGCAAATCTATGTAACATAATATTGCATGTTATTTTGTCGCAGTTTGAGATTTCCGGATTATAAAAATGACTGTATCCTTAAGATTTTCCCACACTTTGTTGAAATTATTTCAATCTTTAAGAAACTTGGAAATAAGAGCTTCAGAAAAGCTTCTTTTCTTTTAAATATAGCCAATTGATTCCTTAATTTTGCGCCCCCTTGCAATTGCGCCCAGGGCACGTGCTCTACCTGCCCCACCCTTGTTACGCCACTGTAACCTTGTGAAAGGGCGTTAAGTCAAGCTTCTAAGTTCTCTGGATAGAAATCCATACACTTACAAATCACTAACTTCCTTTTTTACACCCTGGAAATATTTGAAGCAAAAGAAAAGATTGATCCTCTTGTTATTTAAAACGAAAATAAGTTAAAAAACCAACTGGGGTTGCTGTTTACCGCAATTGCCGATGGTGCAAAGAATTCCTCTTCCCCGGTGCAAAATTACGCCATGTCAGAAGAAAATTTATTACAACTTAACTAACAAATATAATTAGCATCAAAAGCAACAAATTGAAAGCTTGGTTTATAATTTGTCATATTTAAAAAGCACTTGCCTTCAGAAATGTACTTTCTTCACCAGAGATAGCCTTTTCAGCACTAATTTTTTGGCTCAAAAACTGCCTCAATATTCTCTTCCTTCTGTAACCTTCTGGGTGATGTTTTATACGTTTAAGGAATGAAATGCACTAGTCAGTGTTGCCAACAAACGAAAACAAATCTCAATACCACACTCCTAATCCGCTGATTTCTATTTAACTTTTCACAAACATTTTACAATGTTACAAAATTACCTCCACGAGTGCAAAGTAACGCCATTTTACGGTATTGAGAAAAGTTTAAAATTAATCCTTTTAAATGAATTTGCATTCGTAGCATTAAATTTCTAATAATAAGAGCTTTTTAACAAAATTTCAATTATACGTCGTTTAACGCCAGTCTCTTGAAAGACGTAGAAACGCGGTACTTTACTGTATTTTAATATTTTCCGAATTCAATTGCAAATAATTCGATTCATTTAATTAAACTGTGATTCCATACTTGTGGAACCACCTAATAAGGAATGTAAGAAAACGATTAATTTCATGATTCCATAATATTTATATTAATGAATAGTAAATTGAAGGCTAAACATAAAAAATATTAGAACAAAATAATTTCTTTTTTTATTACATCCATAAAAGTGCGCTTTTAAAATTCATTTTTTAAATGTATTTCTGACCAGCGATGCTGCATACTTTTTATTTAACAGCTAACTACAATTTAATCAGTCAATTTCTCGAAGTCATCTCGTTCTTTGTGGCTGGTAAGCGAATACTTCCGTTTCTTTCCGTGCCAAGTGTCACTAGATCCATAGACGTGCATCCTATCAGGCATGGAGTGATAAAAAGCTCTTTGTGTGACTACTCCTTTTGAGCTTTCCGACAGTCCAGGTGGCTACTTTGGCGAGGCAGATTGAACATCTGTCCTGGAATCTTCACATTTTTTTATTACATGCATAAAAGTGCGCTTTTAAATTTTTTTTAAAAAATGTATGTGATATCAGCATTGCTGCATACCTTTTATTTAACAGTTAACTACAATTCAGTCAGTCAATTTCTCGAAGTCATCTCGTTCTTTGTGGCTGGTAAGTCAATACTTCCGTTTCTTTCCCAGTTAGAGGCTTCAAGGGAAGACGGGGGAATCCAAATTTAATTTACTGCAGAAGGAAAAGACTTTTAATGAACTTTTTGTTTTCATTACGTTCGTGCCTAATCGAATTAATCCAGGAACAAAAGGTACTTCCGGGTGGTGGAACAAAAGATCAAATTGAAACAGTTCTGTCCGACATTAATTGTGAATTTCAAAATAAGAAATTGTGACGTTTAGAGACCTAGGGTAGCGTAAATCAACAGCTTGACTAGTATCACTATAATGAATTTTATTTTGAAATTATTCGGACGTTCTTGGTTAATTATGGATTACAAAATAAGGTAATGATTTATATACAGAATAGTCAGATATCAGATACGTGAGTATAATTACAGGATGGTGTTGAGACAGCCTCTGCAGGTAGAACTGACAGTCACTCAGAGCAACGGCTCTACTTAAAATCTATCGGAAAGTTCAACAAGTCCTCATCAGCATCCGCTCATCTTGAATAAAAACTCGTGCAGTTCAGATACGAGAGCTATGCTCCCATGAAAAAGTTAAACAGAAGCGTACAGCTTCTTAATGACGCTTTTTCGAAGCTACACAACTGGTCGTCCGGGACCCAGTTACTTTGAAACCCGATCCGAATATCCAACACTGGAATAACGATCCTTTTATCGGAATCCGATCAAGATGTGATCGCCGATAGAAAATAAACTCCCCTTTTTTCCTCCCCCGCTGCAGCTTAAATCCTCGTTTCTGCAGGAAGAACTCGTCCAACTCGTGAGGGTTGGCTAAAAATTCGATGACGTCCACCAGTGGGTGACTTCCTGCCACCAGGCGATTGTTTTATGTCCAGTGACAGTCCCGGCTATTAACGGTCTGAGCTATGGATAGTCTCGTCTCAGTTCAACTGAGAAAGGACATCCATCACTTCTTCTTAATTGGGAGTTCTGAAAAGGTTTTGTGTGCCAAGTGTCACTAGATCCATAGACGTGCATCCTATCAGGCATGGAGTGCAAAAAAGCTTTTTGTGTGACTACTCCTTTTGAGCTTTCCGACAGTCCAGGTGGCTACTTTGGCGAGGCCGATTGAACAGCTGCCCAAGAATCTTCACATTTTTTATTACATGCATAAAAGTGCGCTTTTAATTTTTTTTAAAAAATGTATTTGAGATCAACATTGCTGCATACTCTTTATTTAACAGTTAGCTACATTTCAGTCAGTCAATTTCTCGAAGTCCTCTCGATCTTTGTGGCTGGTAAGCGAATACTTCCGTTTCTTTCCCGGTTAGCGGCTCCAAGGGAAGCCGGGGGAAACCAAATTTAATTTACTGCGAAAGGAAAAGACTTTTAATGAACTTCTTTTTGTTTTCATTACACCCGTGCCTAATCGAATTAATCCAGGAACAAAAGGCATTTCCGGGTGGTGGACAAAAGATCAAATTGAAGCAGTTCTGTGCGACGTTAATTGTGAATTTCAAAAGAAGAAATGTTAGATACAATTAATTTTGAATCAGGTTGAACTTTTTAAAGAAGTAGCTATAAATATGATGCATTCTTCTTCAGAACATAGACAAGGATGCTAATCCGATGCGAAATATTCATTAGGTGAAATGGAATTCTTTCCTTAGAAGAAAAAGGAATTACCCTTAATAAAGGTTTCATGTCTATTAACTTAACATAAATTTTATATTATGTTTAGCTTTATTGCTGAATAGTAAGTTGACTGGAGATTGGCATCAAATGAGTCTCACTTTTACCTGTAGAAACGTTTCATTTAATTTCTAAAGACATTCCACTAAATATTAAAGATGTTTAAAAGTGTTCACGTTGTTTAAAATAATCCTTGGAAAGAAAGCGAGAAATAGTTGCGGGGTATTTATTCTTCAATGCATTCTTTGGAGTGTGACAGACATGTTTAATAAAACACTTCCTAAGCGGACACACAAGAGAAATGATATTTTTAGAATTGTATATTTTAACTGGAAAAAGAGTTTGGATGTCAAGTAAAATTCAAACATTCCTTTATCATAATAAATTTAACTCTTTTTTGCCATTCGTGTTAGTGACATTTCAATATATGTAAGTAAATTAATTTTGAAATTTGCGAAGAGATTTTTTCCCTTTTTGCTCGCGGCGATGAAGACTGAATATATTGGAACTAAACTCTTCTGGAGCACTTTTAAGAGAACATTTTCTGATTTTTGAGCCTCATATTTTTGACCAGATAAACTTCCTCTGACACTCTATTTTTCTTCAGAAGAAACTCTTTACCTGAAAATAAAATTCAGGACATTCATTTACTCCTTTTTTCTAGGTCATTCTTCGTTAACATCAAAATGAAGCAAGTAGAAAAATGACAGTTACGAAACTGAAAATTGAATCTGTCAAAACGTGTTAATGCCATTCTTCTTCCGAAGAACATAGTTAAAATAATTCAAATACCTCATTAGTACGGGTAAGCCTACTTGATGAAAAGTATGTGTCTTTATTATAAAAAAATTCATCAAAGACTACTACAAAACTTACGTCTTTTCACAGGCATGTCCGTTATTCAAGAACAAAATAAAATTGATGCGTACTTATTGTCATACTTTCTAATCTATAAATTTATAATAATTTGGTGAAACAACCTTCACAAAGTCCGCCAGCCTCAACTACTAGACCGATTTTGACATTTTTTCTTTCATTTCAAAGGTTATGACGTCTATATATGTCATCAAGGGTCGCTTGCCCCCATCACCCCATTTTCGAACGAAATCGAAAACACTCTTTCCTAATGTCCATTCTCTACGGGGAAAAACTTTTGGACAGTTCGCCAGCAACAACCATCCGACGGATTTCGACATTTTTAAAAAATTTAAATGTTATGACGTCTATATATGTCATCATGGGTCGCCTCCCCACCACCACCCATTTTGGAACGAAAAAGAAAAAATATATCTTCATACATTCTCTATATGTTTTTTCGATTTCGTTCATAAATGCGGTTGGTGGGGCCAGACGACCTTTGATGACATATTTAGACGTCAGAAAGTTTCATATGAAATAAAAATTGTCGACATCCGTCGAGTTGCTGGCGAACTGTCGAGAAGTTTTTCCCCATAGAAAAAATTCTTCACCGAGTCCACCAGAATCAAGAACCAGACCAATTTTGACTATTTTTTGTTTCATATGACAGCTTATGACGTCTAGATATATCATCAAGGGTCTCCTGCCCCCCAACACAACCCATTTTCCAAATAAATCAAAAAACCTCTTTCACATTGTACATTCTCTATGGCGAAAACATTTGGACATATCACCAACAACAGCCACCCGACTTATTTCGACAATATATTTTTAATTGAAAGGTTTTTACGTCTATATATGTCATCATGGATCGCCAGCCTCCGAAATAGAAAAAACACTTCTCCACTCATCCATTATCTATATGTTATTTCGATTTTGTTCGAAAATGGGGATTGGTGGAGTCAGACGGCCGTCGATGACATATCTAGACGTCAGAAGCTTTCATATGAAATACAAATTGTCGACATCCGTCGGGTGGTTGTTACTGGCGAACTGTCTAAAGGTTTTTCTCCATACAGAATGTACAGTGGGAAAGAGTTTTTTCGATTTCGTTCGAAAATAAGGGGGGAAAGCGATGCTTGATGACATATCTAGACGTCATAAGCTTTCATATAAAATAAAAATTGTTGAAATAGGTTAGGTGGTTGGGACTGGTGAATTTCTACAAGGTTTACCCATAGACAATGATCAGTGGAAAAGTGTTTTTTTTTTCGATTTCGTTCGAAAATGGAGAGGGGGGGAATAGATGAGATGACGTATCTAGACGTCATAACCTTTTAAATGAAAAAATGTCGAAATCGGTCTGGTGATTGGGGCTGGCGAATCTCTGAGGGTTTTTTCATATTAATTTAAATATATAGATCCCAACATTTCCATCACAATGGCGCGCCAAAAATATTGCAAAATACCTAGGATAGGTTATGGAAACTGTTTAGCTCATGCGATTTCATTCTTTATTTATGGATCTGAAGATTTTTATGCCGAAATTCGTAAAAAATGTATACAAAACATTTCAACTAGATGAGGTTTATTGAAAGATTTTACAATTTTAATGGAATCTGTTATCTACAAAGAATAAGAAATCTACTATGGTTTTACGGGGTAATACAGGGGAGTGCGTTAAAACTGGGTAACCTTAATTCTGGCAATATTAGTTCTTCTTTCTAGCGGACAGATACTGAATTACACTCTACTAGTCAAGAAAAAGGAACAGTCATAGTGGCGTGTTGCAGTTGTTGAATTCACTGCTTCTGTTAAGATTCATTTCTTTTAAGACGTCAACTCTCTAATGTTGGTTTGATTTTAAACTATCCTTACTTAAAAATCATTACACTTTAAAAAGCCATTTTATTCCAGCTTATTGTACGTTTACTAAGGATTTATACCCTTATCAAACAATAAGTATTTACTCCAATAATTCCGCCGTTCTATTTCCTTTTTCATACCCTCTGCACTCGAGGTAAAACCGGGTACTCCAAGTGGCGTAAGACCGGACTGTCAGTAGTGATGTTCCCTCCGACGAAGATGATAAAAACACATGATGCATTGATTCTTTATATCTTAATGATGGATTTTCTAATTTAAATAAAGAAGAATGGTTAATCTAATGCGAAAACTGCCTTAGCTGTGTCCACGAAAGCTGCAGTGTTGCGGAGGAAGAAGACAACTGCTTTACGTGGGAATTTTGTTACTAATATTCTTAAATTGTCATATGAAATAAAAACGATTGCAACTTTTATACTGGAAATCGAGTTTTCCTAATTTCCCATAACAATAACATATGTACCCGGTTTTACCCCACGAGTTTGGTAAAATCGGGTAGTTCGACTTTTTTTTATAAAAATAAGTAATGAAACTGTGACTTCTCCGGAACGATATATTGTACTCCGATAAACAATGAATATTTTAATAAAATCTGACAAACTCTCTGTCGAATATTTTAGTTCCAGCAGGCTTTCGAATTTTAGCTACCCAGTTTTACCCCACTTTCCCCTAATCTTTGTTTACTATAAAGTTAATAAATGCCGATTACCTAAAGAAAAGTTGTATTTATTTTTGTTAAAAAACACGATATAAATATGTAATGCGATGCACGATATAAGTATGTCCTGCATACAAGCTGCCGCTGGAAGGTTAAAATATAAGTGCGTCAAAAATATTTTACTAAATACGACTAATGGGATCTGGGGACTATGTAAAAAGCTAGAATTCGTAATTTTTCATCCTTACATTTATGGACGCAATCAACCTAAAATATGGTTCTTGACTCACAATTAAAGTTTTTTTCGAACTGGAAAGTATATGATTATCTCTAACGGTTTAGAAATTAACTACTTGGCCACGTTTAGGTTAGGTTATATTAACGTCCCGTCCTGAAGCAACACGAGGGCTATTTAGGGACGGAACTCGTAATTTTGAACCGCGGTCAGATGAGGAGGACGGCGCCTGAACTGGCACCCCCTCTCCAAACTTCCGCGCCACACCAACGGGAGGACGTTTGGCCACTACGTATGATTTAGCGTGCAGCAGGCCACATGCATGGCGGACCTTCAGTGGAATTGGGTTTCGAGTCTGCGACCCTCCGGTCCCGAGGTCGAGACCCTACCAAAAGGCCGCTCCGGCCTTTGGTTACGTTTAGAGTGGACACCCTGTGTAATATGTGAGGATTTATTCATATAAACTTTAAGTAGACGTTCTTTTACGTTAACCCTCTGACTGTATATCGCGCGATTTCTGCGGGTTTGAAGCAAGTCCATTTCCTGCTGCATCCTGCGATTTTCGCAAGCTTATGGGTTTACTTATCACTTTTAAAACGTTGAATATTATTATACTAATAAAGCCCTGCATCTAAATAGCATTTCGCTTGGTTCAACGGCATTTGAACATGTTTTCAAACGTGGCATCTAAGTTGTTATCCAAAAAAATTATGTAGTCAGATGGTTAGGCTTAAGAATCCTTAATTCTACACTAAAATATCCCTCGTGTTG
Organism: Araneus ventricosus; assembly: GCA_013235015.1. Classification (NCBI taxonomy): domain Eukaryota; kingdom Metazoa; phylum Arthropoda; class Arachnida; order Araneae; family Araneidae; genus Araneus; species Araneus ventricosus. Next base: position 98,461 of record BGPR01000567.1, on the reverse strand, counting down.
CTTCAAAAAACGGAACGTTAACCTAACCTTACCTTGATTCTACAATACTAAGAAGAGTGACTTAACCTTCCAGCGGGCGCGCGTTTCCAAGAGATACTTGCATCGTATTACATATTTATATCGTTCTTTTCTAAATTGAAGCGCAATTTGTATTTATAAAATCTATGTTTACTTTTAAGCTAATAAATACAGTTAACAAAAATAAAAACTGTATTTATTTTTGTAAAACAGCACGATATATTTATGTAATACGATGCACGATATGTCGTCAAATTTGTGCAGGCGCGCCCGCTGGAAGGTTAACCCATTAAAAGAATAGTTTTTTGTACAATCTAATTAGATGGTCCCTCCGTTTTGGGGTTGCGTTGCCGTATTGATTCAACTACAAGTCCAAAGAACAACTAAGATGTTAATGGATTGCCTTTCATGTTTATATCGAGTTATATTAACTATGAATGACTTAATTTTCGCTTATGATTAGAAAATTGACTTTATTCGATGCACGAGTGGAGCTCGGGCAAGACTGTTTAGGAATTAAGCAAAAAGACATGACACTAAAAATTTTCAAAACATTAATTCTTAAAAAGACTATTCAGAATTAAATATGAATGTGTGTGAAATTTTGTAGAGATCCGAACTCTGTAACTACACTTTATTATTATTATTTACTCTTCATATTCCAGGTCTCGCTTGTCCATTGCTAAGGTGCGGATAAGCAAAGGGTCCTGGGTTCAAAACCCGTTGTTAGTAGAAAGGTCCATAAAATAAAAAGATGCTTTCCAGAAGCTCGGTACGTAGGAATAAAGTGTAATCTTTTTCCATGCTTCTAAAATGTATTTTTAAAATATTCAATATTTTGTGATATTATGCAATATTATATAATATTATTCAATATTATATTATTCAGTATAGTTTAATTTTTTTTAATATGGTATAATATTATATTGCATTATGCAATATTATGAAAAAAAGCATTGTACAATATTGAAAAAGTCTTCAGTTTTACACTGTTTCAATATTGGGAAAAAATTGTATAATATTACTTTTGAGAATTGTATGATATTATACAATATTATGTGATACTTGAGGTCCGCTTGAAAAGGAAACACGTGGTAACTAAAAAAATTGTTGGGTCGAGGCGAGCGAATTATTTTTCTTGCGTTTGTGAATTATCTGTGTGAATCAGCGCCTGCCGCCTTTTCCCTAGTGCATTCCTTCTTCGAGTCATAACAATGTTAATCACTTGCTGTGTGCTTCGCTGTGTGCGTAGTTGTTGTGATGTGTAATGCTGTTTTCTATATGTCCCTCTAGACGTCAATAAATGTTTTGCCCTAAAGTTGGGTGATTCTTGTAGAAGGAACAACAAAAATAATGAATCTAGAAGAGTGAAATAGGATATGTGACCTTGCCTGACTGGTTTAGGAAGATAATAGAAAGAGTAGTGATTATTTTTAACTTTTAGGGTTGCAAACAACGATTAGAAAATGTTGTAAGGTTTGAGAAACTGCATACAGAAGTTAGAGGTTAATATGAAATCATGCACTCTATTTCATGATTTATTATCTCACATATATCCATCATTGCGGTAAATAATCTGAGCACTTTAGGAAAAACATTATTTAAATGTTTTTAATAATTTTTAAATGTTTTAAATAATTTCATTTTTAAATCATTAGGATTATTTTACATTATTTAAATTCTCTTCGAGTAGATTGCTAAGATAATAAACTGCACCTTTCATTTGGCATCGAAGATAAAGAAAGATAATTCTTGCGATCCGAAGCAGTAAATTAGTCTTACAACTTTTGCTTCGAGGTAATTCCTAGAATGCTAGTTTCCTCAGGGTAACAGGAAGAGATACTACAAGACTTTTCAAAAGCAGGAAACTGGAATCATTCTTGTTATCAATATCAATTTAATGCTTTTATTATTTCTCATGTATTGACTAAACATGGGATAATGGAAGATTTTACGCTGTTTAAAAAAATTCTAAGCTTTCATTTATTGTTTAAGATAATAACTGTATCTTTTTATTTGAAAAAAATGTTTGATCAAACGTCTGGATTTAGCTTTCCTTTGCTTCCTTTAGAATCCATACGACTTTCACATAAATGGAAACATAATATTTTCAGCAGATGATCTGAATAGCATTTCATTTATGTTGTATATGACGACTATAAATATTTCTCTCTGTATAGCTTTCTGTAAAATGGAATAAGTATGTTGATTTCAAACGAAACGTATTAATTCTTTTATGCACAAATTCCAAAATATAATCAAAAGTATGGTTAAGTACACCATTTAATCTTCCAGCATTTTCTTTTGAAATATTTATTAAAATAAATGCACTTCCTGGGAAAAAATTCTCGTAATCAACTTCAAAACATATAAAAACATTTCGGTTAACATTTGACAACAATATTCATATTTGATTTAAAAGTTCAAATATAAATATTGTGGTTAACACATTCGCACGAGTGATCGTTCCGGAACTCTTTTAGTCGCATTTCTCGTAAACAGAGAGCGTCTAAGCACATCATCTTCATCTCGATATGGAGAGCGCGCCACGACGCTGCTATCTCATGGTTTTGAAGTTAAAAAATTCCAGAAGAAATGTTACTAGAAAATAAGCCAGTTATTACAAAGTAGTATATCCAATATGATCGCCGCAGCGTAGGCGCTACTTCTTTGTTTCCAAAACAAATAGCATTCAGGTAATTCTCTTTTTGTCGCAAATTCCTACATACACAGATAATACGTAAGGTCATCATATCGAAAACAACATCTTGCTTTCGATAACGATTCGTGTCTCATTGTCAACTACAGAAATACAGTGGAATCTCCCTATAACGAAATCGCTTGGTTCCAGTTGATAAATTCGCTATAGAGAAAATTTCGTTATACGGAGACTAGACATTTTTGCAGTTATTTAAGTAAATGTTACAAATATTTTAGCATGTGCGATAAGTTCAAAAATATTTAATTATGACTTTCAATTAAAAATGAAGTAATATTTATTGTAAATTTGTTAAAATTATACTAATTTTTATTGTATAAACAAAATGCTCAAAAGTGAAGACAATTCACCAATTTAGAGAATAATATGTACTAGTACGGATAAACATAAAATGCGTATTGTCGCATCCATTTGCTGTTTCCACCCCCACTCCACCCCGATTCTTGGAATCTTGACACGTAGAAATGTTGCTCCCTCTGTAGAAACCCAGGTCTCCACAACTGCATTACCCTCCACACAGCATTCTATTATTATGTGTTATCGCTGGAATGAACAATGAGAGAGGTTCCAGAAACAGGCACGTGTCAGCGATTTGTTTGCACAGAAATTAGCAACTTTCTTCAAAAATGACAAAAATCGAAAAGATAAAGGTCTGAAAAAAATTCGTTATAGGGAGACAACCACTTCGTTATATGGAGAATATTTTGAATTTTATTTAACATTCCGATGAAAAATTTCGTTATAGGGAGAAACTCGCTGTAGGGAGACTTCGTTGTAGGGAGACTCTACTGTAGTTCCTCTAATCTTCTTATCCATTTCGGATCTTTTTTCAGTGCTCAACAAACCTCATACTTCTCACATCTTTTTCAGGTGGATTATACTTTCTCTTTTCATTAGAAGATCGTCGTGCCTGCTTAACAGAACATATTCTCGAGGGTCTTGCGGGAACTCTATTCCGAGAAAAGAACAACGAAGATGAGAAATTTCCAAAAAAAAAACAGAATGCCATATCGCATAGTTTTCATCTATGCTTAGTATTTGACTTCGCGCAAGACCTTCTGCAGAGCTAATATTTATCCTGAGTTTGAGGTTAGATTTTTATAATTGTTGTATTCTCAACCAGAGATGTGGATTGCAGTTTTGCATGCTTCCATAATGTATCCATAATTTTGGTGTTTTAGAAACAGAACTAAAATGAGGAGGTAACAAAGATATCTGAATATTAGAAAACTGACGAACGAAAGCGAACAAAAACTGATGAAAGCTGTTCTTAATTTTTTTAATGTCTCTTCCACTTTTAGTGTCTTCTATTTTCTGTGAAAGCGCAATTCAAGCAATAAAAATTTAAATTGACAATAACAGTGAATGAATTATTGCTTTCATTAAATTGTAGGTTAATTTATTCTGCAGTTTGAACCATGCCTTAAAATGACAACAACAAATTATGGAAACTAGTAATGAAATAAAAAAATATTAACAGCAAGAAACATATAGCTAAATTTCTGTATAAAAGCCACATTTTTTTATTCTGTCGTGTTTCTCTTTTCTTGCTCATCATTTATTCATTTCATACAACAAATTAAACTGAATTTCACAGTCTTTAATTTATTTTGAATAATAAAATATACATCAGAATTTTCTCCTAATTGAAATGTGACTAAAATTTTTTATTATGGTTAATTTAAGGCACTTACGTCCTACAGTAGTGAATATAATTGGGGTTAGCTGTGTCCTCTACACCTGGTATATTCCGTCTCTACATTTCAGCAAATAATGTAGATGAGGGCCCCTAAATGCATTCACTTAGAAAAATGTCTCTGATACAATCAATTTTTTGTGTCTTTATTCTCTTCTTTCCAAGCATCTTCAGCGTTATTTCAGCAAAGCTCTTTGAAGTTAATTGTTTTTGTTAGAAACCAATCTTTTGTGTTTGTGGATATTGACTACACAGTTAAGAGAGCAGATTTATTTCATATTTCCTTGTCGATGATCGAATTCATTACAGACCATTTAAATTGAGTGATTAATTCGGGTTAAGATAAATATTCATATACGATTCAAGTTAATTTTGTTGAGAACTAGGCAATGATATAAGAATAATCTATCATAACATCCGTAAAGAGATTTTCCCTAAGTTTGGAAGTTTATTGTCCTGAAGACATTTGTTGTCCATTAATTCAACACGCATCTTGTAACAATTACCCTCATAGTGTAATTAAATGTAAAATACACTGGCCGAGTATTAGGATCATATATCTCATGCCAAAAACTGTCTCGTTGCTTTTTCTTCATAGAGTGCTCCTGTTACTTGTAAATGCCATAGTACCCAAGCCACAATTTATTTAAGTCAAACATCATCAGTTCAAACATAAAAACACAACTGAGCAAAAAATTTAATTCATTATATGAGATCACTAATACCTAAAATTATGTTTTTATAATTCCATTATCTTAATTAAAGACTTTTCCACATTATTGGAGAAAGGAAATCATGTATTATTTATATTCTTTCCAAGCTGTGTTAAAATATTACCCTCGATTTCCAATTTTACTTCCATTCAGTTACGTGAAGAAAAAATTGTTCAAGATGATCAAAAGTAATTTCTTCTCAAAATTTCCATTTTGAATGGGACTCTTTTTCCGAATGCCGCGGAAGCAAATTACTCTATCGATTTCTGAAAAAACTGCCACGGAGAAATTTCGAAAGCAGAAAAATGAAACGTTTACGGCTATAAATGCCTCTTTTATTTCTCTATTATACCTCTAGGACCGAATAAATGTTTCAAAGAAAAATGGAAGCTTTTTCCAATTTTCAGTTTTCTCACTTTCGTATTTCAAATATTCCCCTAAGCTTACCTTTACCTTTACTTATTTCAACGAGTAACTATTATATTTGAGTTAAAATAAAATGGCAATTTAAGTGTTTGGAATGTGGCAACAGCGTATTCCTGTATACGCAGTCAACCGTCTTGCTCATGCGTAGTAGAAGAATTGGGTCCTATAAAGGCTCGGACATTATCTGTCGTCACTCTCTTCTAGCACTGTTATCAGTTATGTTTCTGTTGTTAATATCTTAATTTAAATATAATTTACTTTACCTTTACTTTTATCTTGTTAAGTTATTAAAGTTGTTATTGTTACTTTGAGTTAACTTCTTTAGAATTTTATAATATATCCTCACTCCTGCACGAGCCAGTTAGTACATGCATTCCTGTATGCGGTGTTTGTGTCTTACAAGTTACCTTGAATAAACAGATGCAGTAGCTAGTGATGATAACTATGTTAGTTTATTACCACCGCATCAAATTCCAAGGAGAAATCTTTAAGCGTAACCTCCTAAAGGAATGTTTTGGCCTAAATGTCTCATTGAAATGCATCTTCTTTCTCGTGATTTCCGCTCTCATTTAAATATCATTTAAATGAAACAGTGGAATAAAACTGAAAATGATTTTTCTGTATGTGCTATTCTGTAAAATCTGCATTGTATATTTTCGTTTTCAAGGCAACTATGCAGACCAAAGAAATTGATCGATTGAAAATGAAAAAAATCAACTTTAGTTTAAACTTAAAGCGAATAGAATTCGCCATTTTACAAGAATGCTCAGCGAATACAAAAGAAAATCTGCATTGCAAAGCCACAATTAGATCACCGAAATTAGCAGCCTTGACATAAAGCCAAAACGTCGTGATGACTTGAAAGCACATGCATTTGCCAAGTTTAGTAAAATTAGTGTCCCGTTTTGAAGTAACACAAGGACTATTTGGGGATGGACCTCGTAACTTAGAGGTCTGATGGCAAGGACAATGCCTAGGTTGGAACACGCCCCAACGGGGAGAGGCTTGCCCCAGGACGTCAAATTGAACGGACACCAGTCCTATATACACGGTGGACCTTTACTTTAACTAGTTTTCGAACTCGGAACGCTCCGGCCCCGAACCCTAGACCTTACCATTAGACCACCAAGACACGAATAGTAAGGTCTTCGACAAATGTCTGGTAATTTCATGAGATTCGATATGCTGCCATGATGAACAAACTACGCAGTCTTTGTTATCTATCTTCGTATCCTCTAAGGTTAACCAAAGGTATCTAAACACTTGCCAAATCTTAATGCGGAGTTAAACAATAATATATTATCTTGGACTGACTTCAGAAGCACTGGATTAACTATCCGTAACGGAGGTAAGAATAATGTGCGACTAATCTAATGTATAAGTACTTATATATTCACGTTTACAAGTAGCTGTAACTCCATTTGGTACTTCACAAACTGTTTTGGATCATGAATGACGCTTTTCACCAAATGGTTTATTCGTATTTACGTCCATAAACCCTAAGGAACTAAGTACCAATGGAAGTCAGCATTTAAATGCTGGAAACTGAATAAGATAAAAAGAAAAGATTGACTCAGAAAGAATCTAGAATTTACGCCCTCTCTCCTAGATTAGATTAATAGCATGTCTGAGAGAAATACTAGTATCGGAATGAAATGTTTCCTGTTGAGGAAATATTTTCATTGTATGTGTACTTCTAAGAAATGATTTTTTGTAATCTATTAGAATTTGTGATAAAAGAATTTTTAAGAAGAGTTCAAGTAGCCATCAGTTTCAGAAAGACATTTGTAACCTGAAAAAAACATTATAAACCAGCGCTAAATACACGCCTGAAGTCTCAACATTAAGTTTCTTTATTTTACCAGAGATATATCTCCTAAATATGTGATATGGTATTATTTATTTTAGCGAAAGTGATTTGGAATGAAATAAAAGTTGGAAAAAGAGAATTTAAAACATCTTCTAAATATGATTATGGGCATTCAAGAGAAATTCAAAGAAACAAAAGGTTACTGTTAATGGAATAATGTAGTTCAATTAACTGGATGTATTTTGATCCCATTTAAATGAATTTAAAAGAAGAAGTTCAGTTCAAAATTGCTTTGAAAACATCAGAAAATATTTTTCAGACTACATTTCAAATCTTAAGTGATTAATTGACCATTTCCTTTTTTCTTTTCAAAGGCATTCCTTCCTCCTCTTCAGTGCGCAGCGTTACAGATGTCAAATACATTTTATTACAGTAATAATTAAATTGCAGTTTTAGAAAGAGTTAAATTCTAATGCTTCGAAAAATAACACAACCTGGTTTTATATATGTATTATAATTAGTTTTTTTGATTTTGAAACACGAAGAAAACCTTCAAAATGAAATTCTGTAATGTTTTTCTGGTGCTTAATTAATTTAAAATGAATACTTCCTATATAATTAAGTATAATGGGGCATGATTTTATATTTTGGATCACGTGGAAGGTTAGTAGAAAAAGGTTTGTATAATTTCATATATTAATCTTTTATAAATTAAGTATTAAAATAAAATCGATTTTTTTTAAAAAGGTGAGACACTAGCTTCACAAGAGTTGTATTGATAATAAATGAATTTAATTGCATCGCACGCGCAGAGTCTTTCAGGAAAAACGTTTCCTTTTCCTTTTTTCAATATGCCTCACCGCTTGAGATCCCAGTAACAATATAATTTGTCGAATTTTATTTACATGTGTGTTTTAAAAAATTCTTGTGTGAACACCATATATTTTCTGACGCCTCATTATTTTCTAAGTTTTTATTTCGAGAAAAGCGGAGACACTTGCTTTTAGTTAATTAATTCAAGTTTATTTTGGCATATTACTGTCAAGTTTATCGAAAATGAGGGCACAAATATATATATATATAAGCAAAAGAAAACATCAAAACCACGTCATAAAAGAAAAATCAAACATCAAAACGGAATATAACGCTAACCTACGGGACACGTCATCAGCAAGGGAAATCCCGAACGAGCATAAACATATCATCGGTGTTTTCTAAACACAAACTCTAGCTAAAAAGAGAAACAAAAAAATAAAATAAAAAGTTCGTGTCTAATTGAAAAAATGAAAAGTTCATGTCTAATTAAAGTAAAATACATGAAACCCAATTTCGAAAATAAATTTGTATATGCTCGTTCGGGATTTCCCTTGCTGATGACGCGTCTCGGACGTTAGCGTTATATTCCGTTTTGTTTTTATGGTTTTTCTTTTATGACGTGGTTTTGATGTTTTATTTTGTTAATGTTTCTCACTTTTTGGTTGTACTGCTGCATTGGCGCATTCACCGCATTACTGAAGTTTTTTTTTTCATATTTAAATATTTTTTTAGAATTTATGTCAACTATATTGTATCCATTTCCTGAAGTTTACTTCATTTGAAATAGTATGTCTTAGATTTAAGTATTTCTTCGATTAAAATTAATTTCGTGATTGGTTATTGCATTTGTTTCTGTTTTTGTATATGTTTGTAATATATATATAACGTGCACTATATTTGCTAACTAACTCTCCGTTAAGCGCGGATGCTACATGCCCTATGTCAGGTCAGATAATCCTCGAGATCATACGGGCTTTTTATCTACGATTTTGTAATCATTAATTTTTATAATTAAATGCATTAAGTAAATTAGCTTCTGTACGTGTTATTCTATTCCCACAATGTTGCCAAAGTATTGCCCAGGTTTCTTAGAACTCTTTCGTATCGCAAAGATCACACTATCTAGACCCCGTTGTGAAATTAGAAAAACAGTGCTTGAATTTGTTGACCACATTTTAGACAATTATTCACAATTTCTGCATCACCTGTCTCGTAAATTCCATTTTGTGTTAAATAGTTACAACAGTATATATTTCATTGTATGAATGAAATAGTGAAAACAAGAATAAAATCTTTCAACTTTTTGCGCGACGACCTGAGAGATCTCAATTGCGGTTCCCAGCCTTTGAAGAAGGGTGATCTAATTGATATGTGGGTGAACTAACGAGTGACTAAATTGATCTTGGAGTTAAATTACCTGAAATTCGTGGAAGACAATTTAAATTTTTATTATATTTTTCTATTCATTGAGATTGGTGATGCAAAACATTTTCTTATTTATTTTGTTGATTTATTATTGATTCCATATTATGTGTTATCATGCTGTATGATCACTTCATGATCACAAGTGCAACAGTCCTCATCATCTTTTTTCATTGCAGCAATCAGTCATTTAGTTACTTTGATATTAAAACCCCATTTCAGTAAATGTATGTTAAGTGTTCTAAATTCGGTTTAATCAGATGCGTCATATAGGAATATATTTTTTATCCTTTGAAACAAGGAAAATTTTAAAGATTCATGGCTCAAAGTGAATTCGCGAATCATTGCACTAAAATAAACCTAAAAATCGGATAAGTAAATTGATCTTTTTTTAATGTTCTTTTATTTAAAACTTCACGTGAAAATATTATATATTATAAATAACGTGACTTCATATGGATTCCGTGCCAATAATTGTACATGGAAAATTGATTGAATAATTATTCCATTCAAGTGCAAATATATGAATAAAATTTGAGTAACACTCATTTAAAGAAAAATCGCATACAAAATTTAAATAAAGCTATACATATTAAAATACAATTATAATACCGAATATCACAACACTACATGGGTGGGTCATGGTGGCTCTAGTCTTCGAGGGTGGAAGGCTCCAGGTTCGAAACCAGATTCCACTGAAGATCCGCCGTGTAACGAGGTCCGACCCAAAATAACCCTCATGTTGTCTCATATACGTTAATATAACTAAACTAAATAACACTACGTAAAAAAGTTTAAGCAAAAAAAATTTCTGAAAAATTTGCGCCAACTTTCTTAACTCTCCTACGCTTCCACTCGAATTTGAATCAAATTCCTTCAAAAAATAAAATATCACACACCTGTACTAGGTAGCTTTGGTTTTACCCGCGCAATGAGAATTCAGAATTTTCCAATTTATGGTACATTCAAATTAGATTCCAGTTGTCTTATTTTTTTAATTGACCGAGCTTTTCACCTCATATTCGGCATTTCGTGTGTTTCTGAAGCTATATTCTGTTTTCACTCCATATTCGGCATTTCGTCTGTTTCTAAAGGTATATTCTGTT
>BGPR01000567.1:70124-87114 GCA_013235015.1 Araneus ventricosus | reverse complement strand
TTCGTCTGTTTCTGAAGCTATATCCTGTTTCCACTCCATATTCGGCATTTCGTCTGTTTCTAAAGGTATATTCTGTTATTAATCCATATTCGGCATTTTGTCCGTTTCTCTGTAAATTTGTTTAGCACGCTGTCATGAAAGAAATGCTCTATTCAATTTTCTTCGAATTTGGCATGAATGTGAATTGGAGTCATTAAAAAAGACCTATGTGTAAGGATTTTTATCTTTTGATTTCAAGGTGTCAGTAGTTTCAATAGTCCCTTTTTATTTAATGTTCTGCTTCTTCAAAGATTCTAACCAAACGGAGTTCCATTCATAATGCCTCCAAAAATGCAGGTAATAGTAAGTGGCATTTATTTGTAATTTTGTTAATACAAATAAAACCAAACATTTAGATTTAATTTTCTGAATAATCATAAAAACAGGGACTTGTATAGATAATTCTCATTTCAGAACAAAGACTGCAACAAGGAGCTTGTCTTAGAATTTTTATTTTGATGGGGAAACTTGAAGTCGGCTGTTTACAGAGCTACTAGTTATTTTCATTTTTTAAACTATAATAACGCAAAATTGAGGCAAAATTAAAATCTTTATTATAATTCTCCAAGATAGCATCTTGTACTCTAAGATGCAAGTTTTTTTCTTTGGCAAAGCAAACGTTCAAATGTAAACCTGTGTCAATACTTATGGAGTTGTAAGAAAGAAAAGATTGCATTTTATTCAGAATATTTTACTTATAATTCCTTTCTTGGTTTGCTTCACTTTTGCTTACAATATAGTTTCATTAAATCAAACTGACATTATGCCTCTAATGAAAAGCATGCAACAGAACAGATGAGAATAATTTTAAGATTTTTTTTTCATTTGAATCCTTAATCTTCAGCGAAAAAATATGTCTCAATGTTTACAATGCTTAATGTATGATGCAGTTCTTGACGTTATTAAGAGTCTTTTCTTGATGCATTCATAAAAATCTTCTTTATTATTTGAAGTTATTTTTATTCATTTTGCATCTCATATGCATGCATGCATCTTTGAAGCTCAAGAGAGATCATATTCTCATTTCTCGACAGAAAATGTTCTTTTTATAGCATTTCGCATTTATAATTCAGACAAAAATGTTTTTAACTTCAACAACCAAATTTCAAAGAGGTTTTCCAACTGTCTGAGGATTTCTGTAAGGAAAAAAAACATATGCAAAAAAAAGTTTTATTTTGAACTTCATTTCGAGAAAAATCAAGTATTAATGATCTCACAAGATGGCATGGGATTTTCAAACTTCAGTGTTTTTTTAAAAACTTACGCTTTTTGAGCTTTTGAAGAATTATTAATTAATCTCCACTTTAGGTAAACTAAAATTTAAACATCACTCAATTGCTTAAAAACAAATAAACTAAAAATGAGAACCATTATTTCGTAATTCTGATTTTTAACGATCCAGAAGTGTGATATAAACTGCGATTATTATTTCAATAGAAATGAAACTCAATACTTAAATCACGATGGTATTAAACGAAAATGTAAAAATTTTATAGCTATACATATAATATCCATGTGAAATAATTAATGAAGCTTTAATAATTCGCTTTAATTATTAAATGTTAAAATGAAAATTGATAATTTATTCCTGATCATATAACGAAAAAATCAAACAAATTACTGAGAGGTAATTTCATTTTTATTGCATGATATATTAAGTTATTAATAGATTATGTTTTTATTTATACGTGAAATGCTTCCTTATAACTTTAATTTCGTGTGTTTTTAACAGAAAAATTTTTATACAGATATTCTTAAAAAAATTATTTTAATCCAAACGAAAATTAACTTTCTGAAATGATTCAATTCATCAAATTTCCAAAAATTATTATTATTAGTGAAATTTATCGGACTTTCTAGTAATGTAATGAATATCAAAAGAGACAAAAAAGTGAGAATATCTAAAAAGACAAAGAATAATAGAAGCAATTCAATCTTCTTCTAAATCTTTTGTTAGTGTTTCCCTCACTAGATGGAGAAACGTGCACGCATCTTTTTACCTTGTTTACATTGTAACATTGTAACACACGTATGATACAGCGTCACCGCCTTGTTCCACATTTGTTATAAGAGGTAAGATTTTAATCCCTTCTTTTCACACTTAGTTCTGGAGATTGTCTTTAATTTCTTCTTTGTGGATAAGTGTCTTTCTTTCCAATATATCCTGGTTTAGGTTCAGGCCAAGAGAAAATTAAAAAATATCAGACCTTAAAGTCTTTTTCCTCTACAGAAAACCTATTCCATTTTGAATCTGCATGAATGTCTGGCCTCTGATGAAGTCATTCACCTGATTCTTACTTCTTGTCGTTGTCTACTATTATTTTTTACCCTACCACATTTTTAATTCCCTTTTCTAGTAATGTAATATGGAAAACAGCCAGCACTGACTATCAGGTTAATTTGGTTACAGGAAAAACTTAAACGACTAAATTATTCAGAATACAGGAACTGCTCTTTTCTACATTAAATCCGACAATTAAATGCAATTTACACAATCTTTAATCTAACAGATTTGTTACGTTATAGAGGTGATCATAATCTATGCTGAAAACGAAGTTTTTTAGGCAAAATCCGGAGCAAATGAAAAACTTGATATTTAAGGTGAATTATTATCAATCCAATTAGGAATAATATAATAAAATGTTCTTCTGTTGAATATCATAAAGCATTCGTTCTTTCTGTTAAGAGAATTCAGCAGTGAAGATCTTGTTTCTGATCAAGAAAATAGATTCCATCTCCAAAATGTTTTTTCATTACGTAATGAGATTTCTTTGTTTTTGTTTCTCTTCATTGTTAATATCGATCTGAAAGTAAGATGAAGAAATTTATTCTATTCGGCAAGGATTGAAAAAATGCAACTGGAATAAAATCAAATTCTGCATCTGGTAAGCAGAAACGAAAAAAGAACAAACAAGGAATGAATTATCTCTGAAAAGATTAGAAATACATATGAGATTCTTATAACACAGAATACGTTTCGCAGATAGATTAACAATTATGACTTTGCTCATAAATGGGACGATGTTGTGATAATAAAAAAGATGCAACAGTCTTAATTACAATGCAAAATAAAAAGAAAGTGAGTTTTATAAATAAAAGGAAAATAAATTAAAATTATTTGTAAATTTTTTAAGCCTGATATTATTTCTTTTACGTTTTTTAAAATATTAGTAAACTGGTCAAACGTTTCACGTAAAAAAACATCATGATTAAGGTCTTCCTTGTTTTAGCTGTCTCTCTTCTAGTTTAACGGCTCTATTCTGGTACCCCCGGTTGGGTTGGGAGACGACAGTTTTCCCGCACGTTAACAATGGGAAAAGTGACGCCTCCCAACAAAACCGGGGGTACCAGAATAGACCCCTAAAAGTTTCAGTTTGTTGCTAAGACACAATTCGATTCTGAAGAATCATTTAAATTTCACCGGAAAACTGGAAAAATGATCCTCACGGTTAAACAAAGAAATAAATAAAATAAGATTATTTCTTCATTTCTAATTAGCTTACAACTTGATGTTATTTGCACCGACTTTTCGAAGGCCATTGACTCTGTCGATTTTGGAATTCTTTTAAATAAGTTGCATGGTCTTGGTTTTCGTGTTAACCTGACGGATTCGCTTCATTCTAATTTTTGTAATAGGATACTCTATGTTTACTTTAATAATGCTGTTTCACGTGAGTCCTCGGTACTTCCGCTGTCCCACAGGGCTCTAATCTTGGACCTCTGCTTTTTATCTTATTCATTAATGACCTTACTAGTGTTTTTAATTACTACGTGTGTCTTTTATTTGCTGACGACTTGAAATTGTTTAGTTCAATAAGTTCCAATCTAGACGCTGTCCTTTTGCAGAGTGATCTTGATTGTCTTTTTAAGTGGTGCACAGACAACAAGTCACACTTGAACATTGAAAAATGTAGTATTCTTAGTTATACTAGAAAAGCTCAGCCTTTGAATCATGTTTATAAAATTAATGATCTTGTTTTAACACGCTCAGATTCAGTCACGTATCTAGGTATCATCTTTGACACTAAATTTGATTTTTCCCAACAAATTGATTCTTTGGTCTCTAAGGCATATTGTAGACTTGGAATTCTTAAACGCAAAACTAGGGAATTTCGAGTGAAATTTCCCGGTAGGTTTTATACTACACTCATGTACGATCCAGTCTGGAATATTGTAGTATTATTTGGGATCCCAATTACAGTAATAAAATTGAAAGTATTGAGCGAATTCAAACTAACTTCTTGCGATATTTACTTTACAAGAAAATTGGAATTTACTTACAAGATATATCTTCTTCATGTCTACGTGATTTGTTTAATATGCCTAGTTTGTGTTCCAGACGAGATGTTTCTTGCGTTCTTTTCTTTTACAACGTTATTAATGGTTCGATCGATTATACTGATATACTGAACTCTATAAATTTCGCTGTGCCTGTCAGATCTTTAAGGAAACAAAGTTCTTTTCCAAATGTATATTCAAAACCTAATTATATTAGCAGGTTCTCATTATATAAATATTATAAGACTTTTAATAGGATCTCTGATGAACTGAACATTTATCATATGTCTCCTACTGTTTTTAAATCGAATTATTTTCAACTTTTAAATACATGACCTGATTTCTTTTACTTTTTTTTACTCTTGACTATACAGGCTAAGATTTTTATGTGTTTTCTTATTTTTGTGCTGATCTTGTGCTTGTGTGTGTTTGACTTTTGACCCTTGCTTTTTTAATGGTTGTATTAAATTAATGTTCTAAATTTAAATAAAATTGTGTGATTTTTTATAATTTTAATGTGACGGTTTGCAACATGGACTTTTGGAACCTCAGTGTGTTTTTAGTGCTTTTGAAATTGCATATTTTCGTTTTAAAACATTTATGTGTTTAAATTTTTATAATTAATGTGGTTTTGAGTTTTGAACTGTTGTATTCTCTGCAGTTACTTTTTTTCTTTGTGTTTTAATTCACTTTGTGGCTTACGTTCTTTGTATGTTTCTGATCATGCACTCTGTAAATGGAGCCATCTCTGTAGTTTGCTTTCTTTGAATAAATAAACATCTTTTATCTTTTACCCCTCCAATTTCGGGTTTCTTTGTACTTTTTCTATATAAAATCAAGGAGAATTTTAATCGTATTTATATACAACTCTAGCGAATAATTCCGTATATTTTTTAAACGAAACAAATTGCCGTTTATATACATCATTACAAATGCATCGCCTGACACTCAGTTTCTGCATTGCCTAATCCCAGTTAATCAGCTACTGATTTTTAAACAGCATTTGAAACACATTTTTCTACAGAACATATTTTGTTAACAACCTCTTCTAATAGATTTTACTAATTCTTGACTCCATTCTAATAATTTTTAAATCTAAAAATGAAATAATGTCAAAATAGTTTTCATAATTCTGATACAGGATTAATCAAAAATCCTTAAGCAATCTCGAAAAGCAGATCTGGCATATACAGGCAAATTGTTTTTAAAAGAGAACATGTGACTGCAAATTCAACGTTCGACCTCTAGATGGATTGCTATAACTCGATAAGAAAGGACAACTTACTACAAATGCCTGATGGGACGTTCGTGCGTGAAGACAACCCGTGCTCGCAGCTGGTTACGAACTAAGCAAATCATCTCGCACAATGTGAGATCACACTTTGATTCGTAACTATGTATTGTTGCGCACCATGTTGGTTTGTTGCTCACCATGTTGGTTTGTTGCGCACCATGTTGCTTTGTTGCGCAACATATTGGTTTGTTGCGCACTATGTTGGTTTGTTGTGCACCATGTTGGTTTGTTGCGCACTATGTTGGTTTGTTGCGCACTATGTTGCTTTGTTGCGCAACATGTTGCTTTGTTGCGCAACATGTTGCTTTGTTGCTCATGGATCTCCAGAGGTCTGCAGATGCTAATTACGCATACTCGCCTTTGAAACTGTAGCTTTCTGTGAAAAAAGGTAGGCTGGTAATTCAGGCTGTGCTACGACCTATTACATCCCTGTCACAGCGGCAACCTGTCACATTCGTTTGCAGAAATATGTGTTAAAATATATATTTTTACACACATTTCTGTGTAAAAATGATTTGTCTATGTCTGCTTCACTCAAACTTGAATTTTCTTTAAATACTTTTGACGCAGCATAATATACCAATTTAACGTAATTTACCCCTGCGTAAATTTACCAATTGTTCGACAGTACATTTTATTTTTTACAAAAGAGTCTTACTATTTTTTCTTATTTTTGCTTCAACAGTTTCAGCCATTAAAAATTATAATATTTTGCCTTTCCGGCCACTTTTTCCGGCCTTCCTTTGCTGAAAGATGCTTCTTCGGCAGTTTCAGAGTCCCTGCCTTAAATGGTAAATTATGACATCGAAATTAAATAAGTTAGAATAAGGTTGGTGAAAATAATTTTTCAGAAAAACATTTAAAGGAGATTCGAACCTCTAGTGTAAAACGTCTTAGTAAATATAAAGTTTTAAGTTTGAATCCTCTGACTTTATATTATTTTTTAAAATATACTTTCAATTATAGCCACGATAACGAGCAGGCAAGAAGTGTATTTAATATTTTTGTAACCCGCATGTGTACAACGATGTAACTAAAACACTGAAAAGCATTGATTTAAATACATTTAAAAATATTTTTTAAAAATTTATCAAAGTAGAAAAAGCATTGTCGGAAATAACATTGATATCACTAACAGCTTAAATTTTAAAACTGGTTGGTGTAAAAACGGATTTTGAGCAATAACATGTTTCGAGGTTATTAAGGAAACACCATAAATTCCAATTTATTTTTTAATTAATTAAAAATTTAATTAAAATTATAAAAATCCTTTATTTAGGAGCCCTTACTACTCAATAAATAATTACGTGCCCAATTAGTTAGCTCGAGATTCAAAGGGCTCATGTAGCGAGGTTCATGTTCTGTGGAGCTTCTTGAATGATTTTTGCATCATGCATATCGCATAACGCATTACGCAATTTACAGATAGCATCATACATGCCGCATAACGCAATTTACAGATAGCATCATGCATGTCGCATAACGCATCACGTAGTTTACAGATAGCATCGTGCATGTCGCATAACGCATCACGCAGTTTGAAGATGGCACCATGCATGCCACATAATGCATCACGCAGTTTACAGATAATGTCCAACTTATAAACATTATCATGTTGAAAAAAATAGCTATAAAATTAAAAATCATTGTGTTCGGTGGTTGAAATGTTGTTGAGATATATTTGTTTCACACTCAGCAATGTTTCACTCTCATAGTGTAGGGAAAAGGGGGTAAAACCGGATTGCTAAGGTTAGAAGGCCTGTTGGAGATAAAATATTCGACAGAGAGCTTGTCAAATTTTATTAAAATATTCATTGTTTATCGGAGTACAATATATCTTTCTAGAAGAGTCACAGTTTCATTACTTTTTTCATCAATGATTTTTATATAAAAAAGTCAAACTACCAGGTTTTACCCCACTATTAGGGTTATACCGGGTACACATGTTAACGTTATGGGAAATAAGAGAATATCTCGATTATCAGAGGAAAAGTTGCAATCGTTTTTATTCTATATGACATTTAAAAATATCAGTTGCAAAATTCGTATGTAAAGCAGCTGTCTTCTTCCTCGCGCCACTGCAGCTTTCGTGGGCATATCTAAGACAGTTTTTACATTAGATTAACCATTCTTCTTTATTTAAATTAAAAATATTCATCATTAAAATGCAAACAATCAACGTCTGATGTATTTTCATCGTCTTCATCGGAGGAATCATCAATACTGACTGTCCCGGATTTACGCCACTTGGAGTACCCGGTTTTACCCCGAGTGCAGAGGTTATAGAAAACGAAATAGAACATCTCAATTATTGTAGTAAATCCTTATTGTTTTATAGGGTATAAATCCGTAGTAAACGTATAATAAGCTGGAATAAAATGGTTTTTAAAAGTGTAATGATTTTGAAGTAAGGATAGTTTAAAATCAAACGAACATTAGAGAGTTGACGTCTTAAAAGAAATGAACCTTCACAGAAGCAGTGAATTCAACAGCTGCAACACGCCACTAAGACTGTTCCTTTTTCTTGACTAATAGAGCGTAATTCCGTAACAGTGCGCTGGAAAGATAAACTAATATTGTCAGAATCAAGGGTTCCCGGTTTTACCCTACTATCCGGTTTTATCCCACTCCCAGATAACAATTTTAGTTTGCAGCAATCTTGCTCTGCAAATCTGCAAGCTTGCAACAAATTTGACATGACAAGAGTGTAAGCTTGAAACAAGTTTGCAGCACGTTAACGCCATCTTCGAAGTCACAAATTTGTCACGTCAAACTCATTTCAAACTATAGCAAAAACAGAATACGAACATAACCTGGGATTAGAACTCGCGACCAACCGCTTCCTACGCTGACGCTCTAACTACTCGGTCAGCTAAACTCTGAGAGTAGAAGATAGATTTCGCTAATACATCGTTCGATTTGATTCGTATACGATTTATTTTAAACTGTTTTCTTGATTTCATTAATTTTTTTTAAATTTTGAGTTGAGAATATGATTTGAAGTCAAAGAGAGAGCGAGTTTCGCGAATAACTAAGTTTTGCTAGTAAAATAAATTAGGAAATCAGAGTTGAAAAGTAATTACTTTAAAATGGAACAAAATATATAAGTTATTATTTTTTAACAAACATTGACTGTTTTTCAGGTTTAATTTTGTTTATAAACGTTAAAATTTCAACATTAAGAAAAAGGCGATAAAAGTTCTCTTTAAAGTGCGAGTTCTAGTAAAAAGATGGAAAGAGTTTGAAAATTTTTTTTATAAAAAAAGTTAGTTTTTTCACAAATTATCATTGATTTATTGAATTAATAAAAAAGAAGGTCGGTCTAGGAGATGCTATTAAAAATCGGATGTTTTTTAAAACAGAGAAAGATCGTTCTCTGTTTTAGTGTCTCTTATAGTGTGTTATCATCTTTGCAGCAAACTTGTTTTGAAATCGTGCTGTGAACTTGTCATGACAAATTCACAGCAAACTTGAATTGCAAGGAGGGGTGGCTATAGTTGTATCTTTTCGCTGTGGCAAACTTGTGGCAATCTTGTTTTGCAAGCGAGGATGGCGAATCTGCCTGGTTAATTTGCAGCAGTTTCGCGACAACATCGACGCGTCAAATTTGCCACGACAAGATAATATCAAGTAAAAATCAAACTTGCTGCAAACATACGTGCTATCTGGGTCTCCCCCTATATTTCTTTTAGAATGTACACTAGTGGTCTGGTTGTTTTCTGTCCACATTTGTGAGACGGAGTCAGGAAATGAAACGATTTTAAAAGACTTTGTCTAAATGCTACAATGGATATACATATTTTTAGAAATGGAAGAAGAGAATCGAATAAAAATTCAGCAAAGCCAATTAAAATCTATCAATAGTTTTGTCATTTGATGCCTTTTATGTTCTCTACGTTGTCTTAAGAAAGATCATTTTCACTTTCAAGATTGTTTTTTCTTTCTTTTTTCACTTTGATTCCTCAGATAAAAATAAAGAAGAAAGAGGAAAGAGTGCTTATTGTTTAAAAAGAGTGATCGGATTGCAAGTAAAAATATAATACGTTCGGCAAAATAAGACAGAACAGAAAAATCATCCAACATAATTCTATCCGAGGTCTTTATGAAGTTGGTTGAAAGGAATTCTAACAAATCAATCAATTAAAAAAAGTTAGTAAATATGTATACTTTAAAAAGCAACATATCTCAAAATGAAATCCGGACTAAGTTTTCATAATATTGTTTATATAATTTATAAATTATATAAGTAACCCTTTAAATAAGTACATGATATTAAATAAATAATTGCTTAATACGTTATGAATGTCTTTGAAGAAGTGTTTAAAGGCACTGATGACTTTAAAACTTTGTTTGTACTGTTATTGTTTGAAAATGCTTTGAAAATAAGAAATTTAATATCATCAATTTTGTCGTTTTGAAAATTTATTCATTATTCTTCTTTTAAATTCTTAGGTAACTTTTTCATTTTCCCCATAATTTCATTGCTTTCGCAATTTTTGGTGATTTTTTCAGGAATTCAATGACTTCTAATTCAGGAATCATAAAGCGAAGAAGCTAGTACTGCAACAGCAGGTAGCATGTATCTCACATAATATAAAGTATTATTTTTACTAGAACGCCAAACCAAGTTAAAAAATAATGCAGATAGAAGTAATACTACTGAAAATCTCTTTCCAGAAGGAACAAAATCGAATGACGTTCGAAATTTTATTTATTTTATTGGACTAATGGCTAATTATACAACGTCATAACATATAAATTTAATTGCCTCAAAAGCATAGGCCGCGGTGGCCTAGCGGTAAGGCTTTGGGGTACGGAGGGCTCCAGGTTCAAAACCCGATTCCACTGAAGATCCGTCGTGTATTGGGCCTGTTGCACATTAAATCATAGGTAGGGTGCCAAACGTCCTCCCGTTGGTGTGGTGCGGAATTTTGGAGATGGGCGTGCCAGCTCAGCTGTCGTCCTCGTCATCTCACCGAGGTTCAACATTGCGAGGTCCGTACCAAAATAGCCCTGAGTGTTGCTTCAGAAAAGGGATGAACTAAACTAAATCTTCCAAAATATAAACTACAATAAAATTAAATCAATTATTTAGTTAAAACTAAAAAGCTAAATAAAAATATGAAAATTATATAAAAATGTGACATTATTTGACAATTATTTAAGTTATTATTGAATGTTTGCAATTATCTACTACCAAACAAAACGCATTCTTCGGGGTATTTCCTATTCCATCATTACTGCAAACTACTCGAATCAATGATTAGAAGATAAATGTCAACTTATGCATCATCAATCCTTCTGGCATATATGTTATTCAACAATTTTCTAGCTGGAAATCTTCAAACGAGCTAGCACAATCTCACAAATCGGATCTTTAAAAATATAATCATGAAACGGATTTTATTGAATGAGACAAAGATAATGGATATCTTTTGGATCGATACATGTGATTAATGTCTTAATAATTAATTAAATATCTTCGCTGATATTTTCTTTTCTTCTCGATAGACATAGAAGTTATTTTTTATATCAGAAATAAGAATGCTAATTCTGCTTAGTAATAATCCCGACGATAAACTTCCGTCATATTTCGCGCCTTATATCAGTATTACAACTTCGAATAGTTGAACGTTGTAGTTGTCCTTGTTCATTAATGTAGGTAGAGAGCATATTTTGTTTCAGTCGATGTCAAAAAGAATTACAGCCAACGAATGTTGGTGTTTTCAATTCCTACAATTAGTTCACACTCTCCCTATATATATTTATTTATATATCTTGCTCAAATTTTCAATTGTTCATAAAATACTTTTTATTCATCCACTCAAGTTCAAATACATTTTTTTAAACTTGTAGTGGATGGCACTTGATGTTAATACAGTTTTTTCAAATATTAATTCATTAATTAAATTTAATTAATTAATTTTAGTTTTATATGGGAGAAAGCATATGTCGCCTTGAGTCGTTTCGTTCGAATTTTTCTCAATAGATGTCGCTAGGTTTGCCAGCTTCTAGACCTAATATCCTTTCTTTTCTGGTATGTTCACGAAGGCGTCATTTTTTCATGTATTTTTGTCAGGGGGTAATGTTGATTACTTTCTTTATTCTCTCTATTGGATATGCTCAAAAAGACTATGAAGGTTTTTTTTCTTCAATTCCTACTATTAGTTCACATTCTCCCTATATATATTTATATATCTTGTTCAAATTTTCAATCGTTAATAAAATACTTTTTATTCATCCACTCAAGTTCAAATACATTTTTTAAACTTGTAGTGGATGACACTTGATGTTAATACAATTTTTTAAAATATTAATTCATTAATTAAATTCAATTAATTAATTTTAATTTATATGGGAGAAAAAATATCTCTTATACAAGATATTTAGCAGGATATAAATTTAGGAATAAATACCGTCAGCGAAAAAGCATGTAGATCGCTGACCTAAGTAGGAATTGACTTTAAATTTTTTTTATATTACTTGTTTCTGATATGAAAAGTCAGAAAAATGGTGGAATTCTTTCTACATGAAACAATAGAGGGAATAGAGGAAATATATACGATTTTGGTTGGAAATAAAGAAGAATGAAAAATGAGATTTGATAGCGAAGAAGATGTTCGACTTGGAACTTATATGAACCATTTCCGCAGCGATGCGGGAAGAATGGCGTAAAATTTAATTTCGGATGCGTTTTTTTCGTCACTTCTTTTCAGAAAATATTGTTTTTATAAGGCATTCGGTTGTGTAAAATAAACATCTTTGCTTTCGCGCAATATTTTACGAAAAAAAAGGATTATTTGTTTTCGGAATGGACGAATGGATACAGATCTCACTAAATATTTTCCCCCTTATCTTATATATTGACTTATTTATTAATATATTAGCCGCCTTCGGCGACCAGTTTGCTTGCCGGGAATATGATTTTAACTGAATCTTGCCTGATTATATATTCACGATTCTCTTAACAACGTAATTTTAAACTTCCGATTGTGATAGATATTTAACCTATGTTCTATTAGTGACCTTGGACCTCTTCTGTTCATTGTCTACATAAATGTTCCTAATGGAGTCAAATAACTAACCATGTCATGTAACTTCTATTTCCATGTTATCGGCAGTATCTTCACTTCCTTATTCCTCTTGTAAAAAATGCATTGGATTTCAGCATTAAAATAATCAGCACATTTTTGTTCCAGCGGCATGTTAGCTGGATTAAAACATACTGAGAAAAGAATACAAACATAGCAACCATAGCCTTACTGGATATATTTCTTAATGTAAGAATAGAAATATCTTTCAGTGCTTCGTTCACAGATTTCATAAAAATTTTGTTGAAATTAAAAACGAAAGCGAAATGGATTAGGATATTATTTTAGATTACAACAATGTAAGAGAAATATGCGATTAAATATTTGTTTAAAGAATGAAAGCAGTTTGAGTTGCGTTGCAGCAATAAAAAGTATTGTCGTAAATTATGCCAAAATTTTTTTAAAATTATTTAAATAAGAGCAAAACTCGTACGACAACTAAATTGATATCATTGGATTTTCTAGTTGTAAAAGCTCGCTTGTATTTTATAGATAATTACATGTTCTTTTTTAATATTATATGCATTGATGCTTATACGAGGGCTATTTTTTTTCAAGGTCCGATTGGTCGCTAAATGAAAATCGCAGTCAGAATCAAGAAAATTTTATATAGAACAATGTGATACAACATTAAGCTACTTTTCGACGTAATCGCCGTTCCGATTCATACATTTGTCGTAGCGTGGTACCAATTTTCAAATACCTTCATCATAGAAAGTAGCCGCCTGTGTTTTCAGCCAATTCTGTACGCTGTTCTGCACCTCGTTGTCTGTGGCGAAAGTTTGTCCTCCTAGCCAGCGTTTCATGTGGGCAAAGAGATCAAAATCTGAGGGAGGCAAGTCAGGAGTGTATGGTGGGTGATCGAAAACTTCCCATCCAAAACTCTGCAGGAGGATCGTTGTTGCAACTACTGTGTGCGGCCGCGCATTGCCATGGAGAAGGACAATGCCTAACGACAACATTCCTCTTCTCTTGTTCTGAATTGCCCTTCGAAGACATTGAAGAGTCTTGCTATACAGAGTTGAAGTGATGGTTGTGCCACGTGGCATGACTTCCACCACGAGAACACCCTTACGGTCCCAAAACACTGTAGCCATACACTTTTTGGTGGAGACCGTACGCTTGAACTTCACTGGTTTACGACTCGGGGAGTGTGAATGCATCCACTGTTTGGATTGCTCTTTCGTTTCTTCAGTTTCGTAATGGACCAATGTCTCATCTCCTGTGACAATTTTGTCCAAAAATTAATCTCCGTCGTGATGGTAGCGCTGGAGGAAGGTTAATGCGGCGCCCATTCGCTGAGTTTTGTGATGGTCAGACAGCATCTTGGGAACCCATCTCGCGCAGAGTTTGCGGTACTCGAGTCTTTCACTCACAATGGTATAGAGAGCTGACCGTGAAATTTCCGGAAACAAATCACTCAACCCAGAAATTGTGAACCGACGATTTCTGCGAATCGCCTGATCCACGCGCTCAACGGTTGACACTGGCTTCCTTCCTGGCCGCCTGCATCATGAACATCTGTGCGTCCATCATTAAAGTTCCTGCACCATTTCCTCACTTTGCTGTCACTCATGAACGTTTTTCCGTACACTTTACTCATTCGTCTATGAAGTTCAGCTGCATTGCTTCCTTCATCATGCAGAAATCGAATGACTGGACGCAATTCACATTTGGCGGGAGACTCTATTTTTCGAAGCATGTTTATGTGCTCCCTACGTACTCAGAAATGACAACCGCGAATCAACTTGTTCCCCGGGCCAACTACAGACACAGCGCCAGACGCCTGCGCACAGACCTAGCAGATTTTCCCCGAAGCTTTCCTTTAGCGACCAATCGGACCTTGAAAAAAGATAGCCCTTGTAAGCAAAAGACAAAAGAAAATTACAACAAAATCCTATATACAAATATAGGTTTGTAATGAACTATATTCAATCAATCGTATAAACATCACCAAGCTAGTTGCTTCGAACCCTTTACTTGACTTTACATTTGTTCACACTCAGTTAAATCATTTAGAAAAGATTTTATGCCGCTTTATCGTCATAAATATTAGAATAGTAGTTCCGCTTAAGATATCTAACTATGATAAGACACTAAAAACCTTTTTTCATAAAATCATTGTTGTCGTATCGTATGTCCCTAAGATTACTTTACTAAACCGTTAGTGATTATTAACAGAAACGGCGTCAAATCCTCTAATAAGAGCAAGATAAGAAAGGCATTTTGCAGCAAGATTTAGATAAGAAGCCCGAAAGTGCAGCACATTAGGCTGAAAAAACCGCACTATCAACAACCAACTTCTTACAATGCGTCCTCCAGTCCCATTCCGTTTACTATGCCCTACGTCTTTTGAAGTAGTGCCTTCCACCAAGGAGAAAAAGAAACGGACTGTAATCCCTAGATGTTTTTTTCCTTCTTTCACTTCGGATGATAAAGACAAAGCACGAAAAGTGTCAACCGCGTTTAAACTGCTTGCGAACAGAAAATAAACAGCGAGAGAGTATTTTCTTCTCTATATATTTTTTCTGCTGATGCCGATAAAAGCAATGAAACAAATCTATCGAATAAGGAATTTGTCTAACAATGAAATCTTAAAGGCATTCTAAATCTTCTTTAAGCATTCTAAATCTAAATATGAAAATGAGGATTTGGGGTAAAAATAGTGTAATTCACTAGAAAGAAAGTATTGTTACAAAGAAGGAAAGTCGCTTCCCAGCAATGTGAGTCTTATGGTTGGTAATAGAGTTTTACAGAGGTAAGTAGCGGATGACTGCCAGCAGCCACGTCTAGAACCCTGACCTTAGCGACAAACTTGGCGAAGAAATATGGGAACTCAAAAGTGCTGGAATCTTCTCGATATCTCTATTAGGAGAGGAGATGCGCTTGAATGTACTAGATGATTCCATGTGTCGTCACGGCCTGCCGATGGAGACTATATAAGGAGCGCGCTTGGATGACGGAGGAAATGTTGATCGCCTTGGAGCGCGAACATCTTTGAAGTTCTATCCGCTGCACTAGCTAGTAAGCTGTTAGACGCCGAGCGGTATTGAGTAGCGGTGTTGATCCACTGGAACTACTTTTGATTTTCGTCTGCAGTGCGAGCTAGGAAGCTGGTGAGCTAAGCGATATTGAAAGTGCTGTTATTGTCGTTATTAGTTATTTGCTGACGGTTTGTGTTGCTAAATATCAAACTTTTATTAACTGTGAATCGTTGTCTGTTCACGTTGTTAATCTGTGGAAGATCTATTATTTCCTGTTACCTGTGCTACGTGTTTTCCTGCATATTTGTGAATAAACCTTCATTCTCCATTATCCTGGGTGTTGGACATTTTACACCATACAACCACAGAACGATTTTTGTAACAGTATTAAATTATTTGCTATACCCTCCTCAGACCCAAGTCCAACCTTGAATTTTAATTTTCATTAATTTTTACACTAATAGTTTCTAAATACATCATAACGTTCCAAAAAAATGTTGAAAAATTATTTAAATTTTTTAAATTGAGAAAATTAGTGTCTGTTACAGGAAACATTGCGTCATACTGATATATAAGTTGTAGTAAATAAAAAATTTTAATTTATTGATACTTAATATGATATTTTGAAAAAATTGTAAATATTTTGACAAACTGAGGCAGGAATTTAATTATAATAATTGTAATAGTTTTTATTAAAAATATATTATAAATTTATTAAAAACCTCGCTAAATGTCACTTTACACATCATTAAAAGAGGGTTATAACGCTTTGCAATAAGTCTGCATATGTTATTTAATGAGTATTGTGTGGAACAAATCACACTCCTATGTTTTTATAAAGACTCATAAACTTTAAAATATTGTGTTAAGATTACCTTTTCAATACATTATATCTTCAACATTCATTTATCAAAGACCCAACGTCTCCTGGAATAGACAACAAAATTATTAGGTCTTTCTCTCCAAGTAGTTAAGATATATCGCACAACTAATAATGTAATTAAAAAATAGAAACTTTACGATGTAAAAGAAATTTTCACCAAATAAATATCCAACGATATAATGCCTTAGTTTAGCGCGTACGAGAAATATTCCGTTTTCCAGGAAACGCATTTTTAAATGACTAAAAAAAATGCAAACACGTTTCAGCTGATAAATGACTGCTGGCAATTTTTTGCAATTTTTGACAAGATCTGCAATCAATTCCGATATATCTAGAGGCATTTGAATTAATTTAGTGAAAGTTGGAAAAAGTGATGTTTAGTGCCTCCTACAGGCGACGCTGGGACATCTTTTGAAAAGAT